>OZ035825.1:30434457-30684457 GCA_964034765.1 Knipowitschia caucasica | reverse complement strand
GAGGTTATTCTTTTTTATACCACTACTCTCATTAAGATTGCTGCAGTGACTCTCCCTCAGTCTTCTCCACCTCCGTTTCATCACTCCATCTGCACTTTGTTTCATCTAATCTCCTTTTATCTGGCATCGTGCGTCTTTTTCGCTCACCTCACTTCTGCAAATGACAAGCTTGGTGGTGCATATTGAGATTAGACCAGATTATGTACCCGGGGTAATTTTAGTCAGATTACACTGTCTGTGCAGGGAGATAATTTTACTGGGGTTTGTAGGACTAGAGTAGATGCGAGAAAGCTCATCAGCCTGGTATAATTGAATATTGGTTTGTAAAATGCATGCCTTTCCAATGTTGATGAGGATTTACTTGGGTTTTATGTTTATCCGTGTATTTCAATCTTATACCGGAAGTCGTTCTTTTCTATACATCATTTGCAAAGAACGATAAGTGGTGTTTTAAAAATATCAAAAAATCTTACAATTTGCATTTTTACCAAGATAGCCAGATGTATTCTAGAGCCATACAAATTAAGTTTCACCCCTTCTTGAGCAAATTCTGCCAATAACAAAACATATCACATCTATAACATATCACAGTTTTCATTGTTTTTTTCACAGATGAGGCTGAAATTAAGTGGGAAAAAGAGAACGTATAAATTCCCACTCCATAATTTTCTATATGATCACATGCAATATTAACACAAATGTGCTGCACCTGAACTGTTTTACCATCACTGCTAAATGCTAAAAAATAGTGGGTATGCTAAAGACATATTAACCTGTAAATAAAAATAAAAAATGGTGAGGACCAATAGGACATGTGGATGTGAAGTCGTAAATCCTAATTTTATTTGGAAACCAAAAATATTTATTAATAGTGAGAAGTCGAGAGACAGGCCAGGTCACCGGTCATGATGTATGATCAAGTCCTTGAAGATCCCGTACAAGAAAAAAACATAATGTTTTGAACTCTAAACTACAGGGTAAGAATAAGTTAAAGTTATGTTTACCAGTCCAGGATCGACTTCAATTCAGATCCTGGACCTGAATTGATGATGTCAGAGATTGTGCCATGATCACGTGCACTGTTGAAGAACACAACGTCCTACTATCAACAACCTTGTGATGTCTCCGTCCTTCATGTGACTGTGAGACAAATATGTAATTGTTTCAAAATATCCTCATGTCTGGTCTTCTCACTGCTCCGACCAAGTCACGTTGTGATTGTTTCATTAAAAGGTAGAATGCACTGCTTTGCTTTTATCAGTTGGAAATCGGAATTCAACTATGATTCTTCTGGAAGTGTATTCTAGAGTGCACACATGGAGCTGCAGTCGCACAGCTGAAGTGTGTCTTCAGATTAATGCAGATTAAATTTGGAATAATCTTCCTGAAAATGTGAGACAAGCTTCTTCTCTGTCAGTGTTCAAATCCAGGTTAAAAACAGTTCTGTTTAGCAGCAGATGCAACTGAGCGATTTTTATTTTTATATCTTCACTATTTTTAATGTACTGTGATTATTTATGATTTTGATGCCTTGTGTGATGGTTTCTATCTTGTTTTGCTCCTTGTGTGTGAATTATGCTATACATATAAACTGAAGTCTTCCTCATTGCCTTGCCTGCCTAGCCTGGCCTTCGATTGAAATTTGACCGACAAATCAGCGAGCGTGGGAGGTGGGTGTTGTAGTTAGTTGTGGGTGACGTCAAGAGTTAGCTCCGAACGGGCAGGTTGTAGTTTTGCAATGGGAAAAAATGCAATAGTAAAGTAATCCGGTCTGGTTCTATCAAGAAATTGAAGAAGGAGCAAGAGGAATGTTTAGCAAATGTAATCGCTGGAAAAAATTGTGGCGTTCTTCCCACGGGCTCCGTTAGCGGCAAAGGAGATGGCTAGGCTAAATGCTTAATGCCAACAACAGTCTCGGGCGCACTACATACGTCACGGTAAACTCAGATACAATCGTTTCAATCTGCAAAAGGAGTTAACCCCTCCCACCTGTAAACGGAGCTCAATGGAGCAAATCCAGACCTTAGTACGAAATGTAATTTGTACTATGGTGTGGTACGACCAGGCTATTGCCTGCCTAACCTGCACTGTTAAATGTCTATAGTGTGTACTTTTAGTGTCACTTATAGTAGAAATGTCATGAAGATTTCTTCATGCATGCCTTAGACGGTATCTATTTTTGTTTTATAACTTTATAAAGAAGCCAAAGCAAATTCCTGTTACTTAGTTAGTTAGTTTGTTACAATAAAACAAATTCCGATTCTGATTCTGTTTCTGAGCCCAAGGTGTCGAACCCATGAATCGACTGATTCATGGGTTGTCAGGTGATATTCTGCCATTGGGCAGGACACTTAACCTGCTTTGTGCCCAGGATCTGCACACACTGGTGCTTGAACTTGTGTATGAATGTGTGAATGGCTCCTCAAGGCTCTTTACACTTGACCAATTACATCTTTAACTTCACCTTATTCTCATTCATTCTCAAGTTGTATTCTCAAATTGCCTGGATAATATAATGCAATTCAGATAATCACATTTTCTGCAAGTATATTCTTTTTATCTCTATATTTTGCTCATTTCACATCTTGTAAAGTCCTGAGCATCATTGATGTCATACGTCCTTCACTTCTTACAATTGTGCTTCCACTTCTGTTCTCTACTTTCACACTCTTTGTGTCTCTCTCCCTCTTTTCATTTACTTTAATAAAAGACCAAACTTTTGGACGCCCTTTGATGTTCTCCCCCACATCCGGCTTCCTTTTCTCATAGTCAAATTGCATGACAGAACAAAGTCCTACATTTTCTCACACATTTGCTTTCCTCTCTTCAAGCCACTGCCTCATCTCTGCAGCACAAGAATCGATAGACGACTACTGCTGTATTGATGCGAACATTCACTCCTCTTGTCAATAGCCACAATGTTTTGGTGAGAATACAAAAAAACCCACTTACATTTGGTCATATTTGAGATGTGTAACTGTATGTCTTTCCCGTCACGGTCAAAGACGGTGAATGACAGCAACACTTCATGTAACTTTGTACTTTTATGTACACCATAAAAGGAAAATATAGAGTCTCATTATACGAATATGTGGAATTTCCTAATGGCCCTGGAGCGAGAAAGATGGCAGCCAAATACCTGTAATCATTAGGACACATAGATTTCCAATAACTATAAATATTCTGTAATGATAATAGGACAAAGGGTAATTTGACCATTATGGTTAATAATCCTTCGAGGACTATACGATGTATAACCATAACCCTGAAACTGTAAATAACTTTTGGGGGCGCAAATATTTTGTCAATAAGTGAAATGTGTACAAGCCTTATTTAATTCAATATTTTTTTTCATGCATTACTATTCAAGACTCAAGACAATGTTTTGTTTTAGCTCTTATATACCAAAATGGCTCCATGAGAATAAGGTGGTTCTATCTGAATTCTGGATTTTTCCAACATATTTAGGTTCAAGGCTTTGAGTACACAATGTAACTTTTCAAGACCTTGAGTAATGGACCAACATACATGTTCTTGGCATAAAATAAAATTCAATGAAAATAGGTTTTGTCCAATTTTCTATTGCAGCCAAGTCACAAAGTCCCTTCATACATTAATCTCACACCCACACTATTCTGCTATTTGGGAAATAAAGAAATTTTCCTGAGTCTAATATCACCGTGTCCACCTCCATGCTCATCTGCCTTTACAGTAGCCCACACAGACAGACCCCCCACGGTGAGGCTTGTATATTTTGACACTGCTTTAATTGTAACTTTATTTTGCTTAGTATGGCGGCGTACGTTTTGAGATTTTGCAGTGGTTCTGATTTGATGTGTATGTGGGAGTGAGGCTATAATAGTGTGTGTGTGTGTGTGTGTGTGTGTGTGTGTGTGTGTGTGTGTGTGTGTGTGTGTGTGTGTGTGTGTGTGTGTGTGTGTGTGTGTGTGTGTGTGTGTGTGTGTGTGTGTGTGTGTGTATATGTATGTGTGGTAGATTATTTTGGTTCAGCCTTCATAAGCACACAGCACCCGTGGGCTCACTTACTCATGCTGGTTCGCTCTACACTTCAGCTGGTTGCAACATCACCGCTGTCTATTCTGCCAATACTGATATTACAGAAGCAGCACGCACCTTGCACACCCACTCCATAGCCATCTTAACGTTTCATTTTGTGCTAGAGGAAAATCACTTGATTAAAAAATAATGAGTTGAACTACGCTGCCAACATCCTGTTTTTTAATTTGTTGCTTTTTTTAAAAAAAATTTATGGAAATTACATGTACACTCAGTTTTTATGTGATATTAAGCATGTTCAGGATGATTTTGTTGGTAGTCCCACCTCTGATATAACTGTATTTTCGCCAGGGTCACTCTTGTTTTGATTTTGATCTTCTACAATATTTGTGTTTAGTTTATTTGCTAACCGGGTTTTTCTAAACAGACTCGACAATTCTTTGCGCCCGTGCAAGGGTGGATGCGTGATGTACTTATTACATTTTAATTGCCACAAACATTTCCCCAACATCTTTAACATTAAACTTGACAGATGAGTTAAAATATGTTCAGACCTATTACAGTTTAAAAAGCTGCTCAAAAACGAAGCGTTGAAGAGGTATGTGGTGTGATGACGTGTTGATTTGATCTGCTATTTGATTGTTAAAAAAAATTGTAATAATAAAAATAAAAATGTGTAATGCAGTTTGAGTTGCTGTGTCAGAATTGTGCTATTTAAATAAAGTTGCCTTTCCTTACCCTCAATTAAAAAATAAATACATTGATAAAACCGTTATCAGTATTGGTACAGTGAAATCAAGTTGTCTACATTTGCTATCTGGAAGAATCACCTCAGAAGAGATGAATATAATATGACGGTTGACTTATTTTAGTCAACATCCCTTCTCACAAGTAGGGATGTCACAATTACGATGAAGCGGTAAACCCCGGTAAAAAATGTGACTATAACATTTACCATCTTAATTTTAAAAGCAATTAAATCTGTGGATTACCGCGCTGCAGTGTGCGGCACCGTGAGCCTTTCCCGGCGTCTCTGAGTCTGCTGAAGTTGCTGTGCGGGTCCACTTTCATGCTGAAATCATGACCAAAGGAGGAGACAACAGCCCTAAGGACATTTATTAGCCTTCAAAGAGTACAAAGGCTGAAGTGTTTTGGATTTTTAAAGAATGCCGAGGGACATTTGATGGAAGACCACTATCCTGTCTGCAGAACATGCAGGAAAAAAAGTTCACGCAATGGCTCCTCTGCATGATCATCTCCCACAATGCTAACTCTATAACCAATGCTAGGTAAAATAATGTTAATGTTTTAGCTTAAACAGATGATGCAGGGAGACTTCGGAGTTCGGAGACTTGAGAGAGAATGCAACCATTTGTCTGGTCATCCGTCTGTCAATAATGGTAACCCTTAGATGCACGAGTGACTAGACCCTACACTCTTCCATAAATGGGTCAAAAATGACCCGTATTAGAATCAATGCGTTTTTATGGTATTTTTGTGATTTCAATTAAGGATTATCACTTGTATTAAAATTTGTTTTATGTTTTGAACCACACAAGAATGATTTCATGTTTGAAATCTTTCACATTGTAACATTTTTGAAAAAGAAAATTGCCCAGAACGACAATAGAAAAATGTGCGCATCCATTTTGTGTGCGTGAATCTATCTGTGTGTGTATATGTCTCTGTGTGTGTGTGTTTGTGTGTCTGTGTATGTCTCTGTGTGTGTGTGCTTGTGTGTATCTCAGTGTTTGTGTGTCTGTGTGTGATTCAGGGTGGCGATGTCAATCATGTTGTACCACAGCACTATGGGCCACCTCTGTGTTTGGTACTTGCAGGTGTAGGTGCAGACCAGTGTGTGCGGGTCCCGGCTCCAAAACATCCATAAGCACAGGTGCACTGACATACTTGCAATCCCACCCCGGGCCGGTGGGGGTGTGTCCAGAAAAAAAATTATCCAATGCTTTTGTATGGCGTCTTTTTTCTTCTCGAAAACGTTTACATGATGGTCCAAAAGACAGCTCTTGGTCCAAAGCTATGCTCCAGATATATTACATAGAGATACATGCATCACAAACCCAGAAGATCCCGAGTCTGAACTTGGTGGGCTTGCTAGGCATGTAATTCTTACAAGTATTAGCTCTAGCTGTGTAAAATAATCTTCCTGAGGAGTGACACTTCTGGTATTGTCTGTGTAATCCACAGTTGATTTATTCTTGACAGCCACAGTTGATAAGAATCAAAGATTTCCATTGGATTCCATAGAGAATGCATGCGGGTCATTTTTGACCCACTTATGGAAGCTTAGGGTAGCAATACAAAAACAAAAATGTCTTAAAATATATAAAAAGTAAGTTAAAAATGTTATCAAAAACATGTTTTTTGAGGAACACATGGAATATGAAATTCTAACAATTTTTCATTACAAAGATATTTCAAGAAAACGACCTCACCGGGTCATTTTTGACCCACTTATGCATCTAAGGGTTAACACAGCCGCAGCCTAGCTGCATCTAGCTGCTTGTTAGCAGCTAATATGCTAAGCTAAACAGGTAAACAGTAACAGACGAGACTGTGAAATTAAGACACAGAATTATTGAGCGCTAGATGAAGGCACAATAATATCATGCACTTTGTTTGTTTTAACTATTTTAGTGACACAAGGCTACACAAGGCCGTAGCTTGTTTTTTTAAAAGCAGATACATATTAGTCTTATACTGTTTTTGTTTTTTTACTTAGAGAGAAAGTGAAAACACTAACACCTATAGTGTATTTAGGGAGGTCGTATAACTATAATCTCCCATCATTGAGTAATTTAATTAAATCATAAAATTCCACAGTGGTACAAGGTAAAAAGTTGCAATTTAAAATGGCTGTGCTTATTTCTAAAGACTATGCAATAAGAAAAAGCAGCACATGAAAGCAAATTGGCAGCTAATCTACAAGCATAATATATTTCAAGTGGTGTACAATGAAATAGATTTCATTACAAATTGATTGAATTGACCCCAGACCCGGTGCATGACGTGATGATTTAAGTGAGTCCAAACAGCAATCAGGCAGTGTCTATCTCAATCAGAGCACATCCTTCCTGCGTGCTGACTCCGGGAACTTGTGCCTTTCAACTTATCTCTTCCACTTCCCCTTGTCGGCGCGCCAGACTGGAAAAAAACAGCATCGGAGCGGGCAAATGCCTTGGCCTGTGGGGCATCGTCACAAAAACACACTCATCGTCGTCCCCTTTTCTGCTGAGGAAATGGTTTCATCTTCTGCCTATTATTTACAGTCTGCTGGTGGCGCCGCGTACGCAGGATACAGTATGCATCATGTGGCATCTCCGACTATTGATGTGGCGCTTTTATCTGCACTGGTGCCAACAATGAGCCAGAGATCACCTAGTTATATTGTATTTGGAGCTGTGAATCCTTTGTGGTGGTACTTGAGACAACTTCAGAGTGAATTGATTAGGCAGCTTCTGTGCAGGTCAGCATGCACGAAAAGTCTTTGGCATTTGGTCACTTTAATAGATAATTCAGTGGTTCCCAAAGATCGTAGCACTGTGTCCCCTCCTCTTGCTAATCAAAAGATACCTCTGGCCCACTCCAATGTTTAAAAACACTATACAGAGGACTATAATTATGTTTAAATTTAGAACAAAGTACATTAACATACAATGAAGTTTGTGTAAGCTCTCAGTCGCGCAGGGATTTGTCAAAACAAGGTTGGCTCACCCATCATCTGTACTTCATTTAGCAGTTTTCACAACATTTCGTCCTTATCCAAAGAAGTCTATTCCATTCCATTCCCTTGAAAAAGTTCTTGGGATAAGAACGAAACGTCGGGAAAACCTGCTGAGCATCGGTAAGGTGAGCAACCTTCCTTAACATACAGTATTTAAGTTATAAAACGAAATAATAATAATAATTCAAAAATTCTATCTAGGTTTTTTTGCTCACTCGGCGGCAGTGGGGGACGCCTTTTGTGGGCATTGTGTATTAGTACAAAAGAACTATTAACATGTGGAACAGTAACCAAATTCAGAATGTCTTTAAGAGTGCATCTTTTTTTTGGTACAACATTTTCATTCTTTATTGAAAGATTGTATTTATATAATTAGAAATGAAAAACACAATATTATGAATCAGTGCGATATGCAATAGTTGTGTCAAGGACAGCAAAATATTTTCCCCAAAGAAATGACATTGGATACTAAATATATACTAGCCTCTTTAACATGATGTCTCTCCTGAAGTCAAAGTACTTCTTAAGAAACTTCTTACATCGGAACCCCAGTTTTGTCTAATCATGGATCCATTCTTTCCAGCCGCGAGAATCTGTGGGCTCGCTCTCGCAAATAGCAAAGCGGAAACCTTTGGGTGTGTGAATTTAATGTTGCGTGTAATTGGTCAAAGCTTATGCATGAAAGTAAAGCATGCATACACATAAAGTAGTTCTAAATGATAATTACCCTCTCAAAAGCTACATTGTTTTGGAATATAGTGCGGCCCTAACCCTTTGTATCAATATTTTGGAAGGATTCTGTGCATTTTTAGTTTTGGTTTAATGTTAGTTGCAAATGGCATAGCCTGAAAAACTCCACTGTATAAATCACTATCGTATTAATATTATCAAAGTTTTCAGTTTTTCAGTCCCCACAGTCTGAAGTTTTCCACCGTGAGGGTGAACTGTTTTCTTTGAGCATATGTCTGAGTGATGGTTTTGTGGCACGCCAACACTGGTTCAGTATGTACCAGCATCTGGCCCAAATTTGTCGGGAGAAGTTCCAGCCCCACCTGCTACATAATATTCAGTGCCAAAGACAATTAATTAAAGATAGTACCAAAAAAAATAAAAGAAATGCAAAGTGGAAAGGCAGTTTTAACCAATACTAAAAAGACACAACAACAAAGGAGCTAAAGAGAGAAAGCAGTTATAACAATTGATTTTAATTTTAGTCCTGCTTAATCGTCAACTTTGGGGCTTTTGTGAGGTGTACTTGCAGCCAAACAAGCACATTTCCTCTCGGACTATTTACTTTATCATACTGGCACCATATTCTGCTTCATTAGCCCCAAGTTGACAGGTTTTTACAAGCAAAATGATCCTTTGGTCAGTAAATGCTTAAAATGTTCACGGTGCAAAATAAGCATGCTTCTACTGTTATCTATCCAGAAGCAGGACAATGCAGGTAGCTCAAACATGACACAAGGCTAATTAAACGCTGCATGTTCCGTGATAAATGTTCTACCTTCTCTGAGCTGTTGGAGCTGGGAATAGACACAGGCCTTAGTCAGCAGCTGTGTTCTACTGTTTCATCGCTGGTTCCCTCGTGCCCTCTTTCCAGCGTCTTAATGGGGCCGAAACTGCAACTGCCGCGTCAACGTACGCTCACTAATGAACAATGCACTGCTCCTTACAGTATACAAGTAGATCACTGCAAAAAGTGACATCCTGTAACAACAGACAGTCCTGTGTCCTACTTCAGTGCAGAACATGCTGTGTAAATAATTCAGTAAATTTTGGATAATGCCCTACAGGCTGGCAAAGAACCTCTCATATGCATAGCCAATAATATAGAGAAGAGTAAAGATAGAAGCAATCTATATTCACAAAAGGTCCAAATAGAGGTCTGTGTAGCTTGCAAGGTGAAGTTTTTGTTGCCAGCTTGTTATGATAGAAAATTAACGTGTGTTATGATAGCAAAGTTATGGGTATTAATCATATTTTCCATACTAGTGTGAGGCTTTGGGCTATAAGAACTGCTATTCAAATAGTTTATATAATGATGACAGGGGCAAGATACATCCTATGAAATATATTGAAAAACATGGTCTGTTTTTTCTGAGACGCACGTTACATGTCAGAAAAGGAATACTAAAGACCTTGCTTTGGGCTTATGTGAATTAAATCACATAATTAAAGAAATTAAGAGGACAGTGTGTCCCTGCGGATGAATAGATAAAAGTAGTTGAGATGGGACTTCCACATATTGGTAAACACAGCACAAGAGAGTCATGTACAGAGTATATGCAAAGTGCACACTGTGAGCACAGATAGAGGCAGGAAGCGAGCCGCTGGGCAGTCTGTGGATCTCAACACAAGCACAAGCAGAAGAGAAGCAGCCCTCTGTGAGTGCAGCCTGTCAGCAATGGGTTGATTTATCTTGTCTAATCGATCAAAGGGCTCTTCCTCTTTCCTGAAAAATTGCAGGAAAGAGATGACTGAGATCAGGATTCTGTTAGGCAATCATTCTCAAATTGGGAGGTGGGAATCCCCAGGGCGGAGACTCAAGGATGGAATTGGGGCTATGGATGTAAATTAGCCTAAGGCTAACTCGGTACAATGCATCAAATGGAAATGTTGAAGTTATAATTTCACATGGTCCCTATTAAAACATTAACACTATAGCTGTGGATTAAATTTAACAAAACTAACTAGATAAATGTCAAATAAACACCAGTTTGATTTTAGCATGTTTGACATTTGCTTATTCCTGTTTGTGGTCCCTGAAAAGGACAAGATGTAGACCACCGTCACTGACATATTGAGCTGCAAAGTGACCAGCCCCTGACATGATCAGCATGGATTACCAATCCAGCCCTACAACTAACTCAAATAGACATGAAACCGCAAAAGTGACCAATGTGTTGACAGCATACATGTCAAACAGACCACAATCCATGCATGCACTTTCTTGGGCCAAAACAGGACACCATTCTCTGTGCCCATTGATCCAAAGCAAGAAAAGTCAGACCATTTGAGCTGTGACAGGATCTTGGCTCAAGAACACACACGCAGGCAGTCACATTCGGGGGTCGGATTGTGAATTGAAAAGATAAATGAGCGAAAGTTAAAAAAAAAAGGATACAAAAAAAGGAATTAAGTTCACAGAAGGTAGTGAGCATGGTGGTAGAGAACCTGGTGGCAGAGGAGGTGGCGTATTGACAACACCAAATGGTGCGGTGTACACTATGCAAGTGGGATGAAAATAGGAGCCCCAGCAGCTGAGTGTATCCAGACAGCAATCCCAGCTCAAGGCCACAGCCGTATAGATCATGCCCCAATCATCTCCCTGCCTCCAGTGTGGAGCAGGACAGAGAAATATGAGCACAACTGCACTTATTTGCATTCCTTCTGTGTCTGGCTATCAGTAAATCAACTTCCCAGTTCCAACACATAAGAGCCCTGTTCACGCAAAACATAAATTAAATTTAAAAGTACCCTACATTTACAATAACATAGATAAGTTATACAATCACACTGTGGATGATATTCCAAATAGTATATAGTGTATTCCAATTATTCAAGCAATATCTGGACTATTTGCACTGTAACAAAAATCTGTGAACAAACACCGTAAATCTAGTTTACGGTAAAATTCTGGCAACTTTTGTTACCAGTCATTCAATGACTCTGCTGCAGGCCACATGGCTGCTCTGAGGAGCCTTGACCTTTTAACACGGGCTTCAAGCAGAGTAGTGTTAAGGGTCTTGCCCATGGACACGATGACAGCAAACAACAGTGGGAGTTATATTCTCATGGGGGAATCAAACCCACAACCTTCAGGAAAATGGAAACTGATTATAGTATTAGCAATTAAAGTATCAGTGTTTCTCCTGTCATGGCTGTGTGCAGATGGCGTGTCAGCGCCAACTCCTTTGTGCGATGTGGCGAAGGCCATTAGACGCCGCTTGCAGCTTTCATTTTGTGGAAAAGTCTTGGGTTCTTGGGGGTTTTAAAACTTGAATGTGGTTTTAAGAGTCTCACGAGTCCTACACTATTATATATATTATCGAAGTAATTTTTCAGTCATTTATAAATTATGTGAAAGCACAATACAGTTTTCAATTCAAAAGATGTATTACCGATTCTCATCATAATGGATGTGAAGTTCTCTCTACCTTTAAAAATAAACAGTAAATATTGAATATTTCACATTTGAATGTCATTTTAACTATACATGATTTTGATGAGTCATACAGTTTTTATCTGGTTTTATTACTCTGATGTGTTATTTTTTACGAATAAATGTAATTATAATCACTTATTACTCGGCTCCTCACAGCAACAGTAGAACGCTGCATTGATTTGAATGTACATTCAAAACGTTCTATCGGTCATTATTTTTTGATAACGTACCTCTCAAAACAATAATCACCCTCTGCTTGTGATTCAGATGTCTAGATTACTCCGCAAGTAGTTCCGGCCACTTTGTCGCTATACTGTAGCTGTCTAGCCACGCTCAATAAACGCAAATACCAATCAATAAACACATTTACTGTAAATATTAATCAGAGAATACATTATAGATATACATTCTTAATACACATGCACAAATGTTTTCAGAATTGTCTGTTGACGTTTTCATGCCAAAAACGCTGTTTTAATGCGAGAAAAAGCGATCGCAATAAACCCGGAAGTCCATTCAGGGACATTTTAGGACAAATTTGCAGAAGATCGGATTATGGATTTATATGGATTTAGTAGGGCTGGGCGATAAAACGATAACGATATATATTGTGATAGACACGTGTTCGATAGCAATAGAAAACGGGGTCGATAGAATGTTTGATAGTTTCACTTCACTCCGTTAGAAAAAACAGGAAGAAAACACAGGAAGTAAAGCCGAGTCAGAAGCGCGCAGCATTCTTGGGGATGTAGGCAAAGGCTTCTCGACCTATCACAGCCGACCACAAACCGCAAAACATTCTGGGAAATGCAAAAACAAAAACCGCACCATGCGTAGCGTCCATGGATCATGGATCTATTATAATAGCCCTGGATCTAAAGATCGTGTTTCTGTCCCTTGTCAATAGTTATGCACGTCCGTGTGAGAAACAGCATGTGCGGCGTAGGAGAGGCAGTGGGTACAGACCAGTGGGGGCGGGTCCCAGCTCAAAAGTGGCCAAAATGACGTGCGCTGACATGCATGCAATATCACCCCGGGCCGATGGGGGTGGACCCAGAAGAAGAATTAGCCAATGCTAACATATAGCATCGGCAGACCTCTCAAAAACGTCTTTACAGGATGGACCAAAGCTCCGTTCCACATGTGTGTCAATGCTGAGGGGGGTGATTTTTTTTGGTCTACTCTAGTTTACTTGCTGTGAATTTTTCTCTCGTGAAGTCTCTCGTTCAAATGAATGGAGCTGCGCCGGCTGACGCATGCGCAGATGCGTTTGTTCACAATTTTCTTGTGAGCGGGACCACTCGCAGCCATTTTGGATAGCTCCAGCAGAGCACATTTTTTGGCCCATTAGTTAGAACGGCGGAGATAGGCGTGACTCTGTCCGTTAATAGTAGTCTATGGTACAGACACTCGATGCATTCGGCAAAATCAAGAGAATAACTTTTTCCGGAGCCGTCACACTCGAAAACAGCCAAAACAGGAGCTAAACCAGGACTAAACCAGGATTAAACCATGACTAACTATGGGGGAGACTGCTTGTGAACATTTGCCTCTAGCCTCATTCCCCCGTGACTGTAAACAGGACTGCTAACATGTATTAGCCGACACGTCAAATGTATTTATTTAGGTTTAAAAAAATAAAGGTCAGGTTTCTCTGATGATAATATTTTAAGTAATAATTTCTATATTTCTAAAACAATACTACCGATGCACAGATACCGATACTGATATCGGGTCGACACTATAGGCTTCTATGCATACTCGTACTCATACCATAGGACCCGATTCCTGCAACTGATACCCAATTTTTTCATTTACATTAGCGTCACAATAGCAGACAGCTGTGTGGCACGTATTGCCATGATGATAACTGAAAGTCTGCAGCAAGAATACAAGCTACTAGCAAGCTGGCTACTGGCAAACACTAGCAGCACGCAGGCTAGCGGTTAACAGGCTCGCGGCAAGCTAACAGCAAGGTAGCGGCAAGCTGGCTAGTGGCAAGCGGACAAGATGTCGACCGTAGGGCAGTTTTTTTGAAGTAAACAAGAGCCATAAGAGTGAAGCAGACTGTTGTCCACGGCAAAACTGTCACGAGGTGGGTCCAAAACAAACACGTTTAACACCAGCAACTTGATCAAACTCACCACCACACTGAGTAACCTTTGCTAGCACAGGAGCTTTTTCTATGTACCATTTTTATGAGTGGAATATTACAGTGGCTCTTATTGCTGACTGTTTAAACGATTGCTAAAATGTTTAAAGCATGTTCTTATAAATCAAATAATAAATAAAACATTTTAAGTTTAAGTTGTATTAGTTTTATGAATTCCTAGTAATATCTAGTCTATGTGCACTATTTAGTATCGCCAAGTATTCAAATTAAGGTACTCGTATCGGTTTTGAAAAAAGTGGTATCGATGCATCCCTAAATATTACATTCCGATTTGTAAGAGAGTTGCAAAAGTTACCTTTTCTGTAATCTCTCCCCCGTGTGCACGCCTATCCTTCACCTCCTCCAGCGAGACCAGCTGTCTCATAGCAACAGCATGACACTTTCTGACCACCTACACACATGTGCACACCCACACTCACACGCACAATCACGTGCACAAAAGTGCACACGCGTACACACATACACAATTGTTTTAAGTACCCTTGAATTTTTTCAGAGAAAGCTTGTTCTATATCTTCCACTTTATGATGCAGGTAACTGAGACTTAAATGTGATGAATAATATATTGGAGTCAAATACATGTATTACATGCTAACAGCCTTTACAGTGGTATTTAAATCTAAAAAGTGGCATTGATTGATATGATATTGTGTATCAAATTATCTCTAAATAAATGCTTGTTTGGAGTTGGGAAAAATCTCATAAAAATTTGATCAACGTCATCTTGTTTTTTTTAAGTTGAAATAATATTAATAAAAAATGTTTCAAAAAGTTTAAACATACCTCTTGAATTGAATCCAGTTGAAAGCGTCCAACACACTGCTCCTGGGTCACTGAGATTATTTCAGTCTTGTATACTTTTTTTGACTATTGATGCTCACATAAGGGCATCATTGCATTACCTGAAAAGTGTATCAAATACATAGAAATGAGCATTATCACCTTTAATGATGAGCTCAATCACAATGTTTGTGATTGAGCTGCATACAATTTGGGTTGCTGGCATTTTAGTGGCCTTTTTAATGTGTTTGTTTTTTGATGTAATTTTAAATGTTAAATGTTTTAAATGTTAAATTGTTAAGCCCATTGTTCATTCAAGTCCCTGCAGTACTTGAAATGTGCTAAACAGATAAATATAGTATCATATCAACGTATGTTATTTGATATATTTTTATTCATTTATTTAAAAAAAAAAAAGAATTTAAGATTTGTTTAGATTACTTGTAATGATTTAGCTTCTGGATGTAATCTCAATCTTAATCTCAGTGTTTTAAGAATATAGTTTATTAAATCTTACTAAGAGCCTTTTTTGAGGGTAGTTTCATTCAAACATGTACAATAGCTCTTCTCCAGCGCTGGTCCTTACAGGGACAATAAAATAAAACTTAACTTGACTTTTCTTTATTTTCTTCAAGCATGAAAATTTTTGCCATTGTGGTCATAATTCACGTTAAACGTTTGTGAAACTTCATGACTGTGAAAAATTCCATTCCATTGAAGCAAAAAATGTATTTTTTCATATATCTAATCTAAGTAATCTGTTTGTGCTTCTTATTTAGTTGAATTCAGAGAACAGTTTTTTTCCATCTTTGTGACTTGCTAATTGCCATTTGCAAATTTAGATCCACTATATTGAGATAATGCCCAGAAACATGTAAATATTTGTACTTCTTGAAGGACACGTGCCGGTGGACTTTGACGTGTTGACTTATTTGTTGTCAGCCTTTTGGTATGACAGAAACAACTCAAAACCTGAACACGTTTCTAACCCAGCCGTGCCGCTGCAGAAATGATTGCACGCGGTTACATATGCACACAGCACAGATGACTGAACACAAAGCCCGCAAATTCCTGTGTAAGGGCAAGATCAAGAGAATCCTCATGATAAAAGAAATAACAACAAAATATCAAAATAAGTCTCTTTCATGTCGGGGGAGAAAGGGGCTATGTTATTTTCTCACAATGCACTCTTCAATTCCAACAATGAAAGGCGTTCACACTGTCAGTCTTTCTTTGTGCAGTAAAGCTATTTCAGGGCAATAAATATGGAAGAATAATAATCCCCAGCCCAGCAGGTGGTCAAGCTCCTGTTGATTAGCATGCAACACAATGTTAATACAATAAACTCTTCGACTTCTGTACGTGCGGCGAATACAGTGTAAGACATGTAAATGTATGCAAACATGCGGCCATTGTTTTGGCTCAAATAAGATGAATTTAAGTGTGGATTAGGGTTGTCAAGATGAACCGGTTTTACAATAAATGATTATAAAAGCCCACCCTAGGTTAACCGTAAGGATTTTAGATGGCACAGTTTACCTGGTCAGTGCTCTAAGAGGTGCAAGTGCTCTTTTTTTTTTGCCCAGGAGAAATATATCATGTTTTAAATGTGAGGGAATGCACTTGTTTTCACCTGAAGGAGTTTTATTCACTGTGGTTCAGTTAGTAGAGAATTGGCGTTTGAGCCTAAAGGTCGTGGGTTTGAGCCCATCACAAGACATTCTCCACCGACTCCCACTGAGATGTCTGCTGTCGTTGTGTCCTTGGGCAAAACACTTAACCTCTGGGAACAGCAGGTGCGGCAGTGAAGTGCCAAACTGTCGTTGTGTCCTGCAGGCAAGAGACTTCACCCACATTGCCTAATGAGTCTGGTGTGTGTGTGAATGGTTTTGGTGTTCGGAGGGGCCGATGGCACATACTGGTTGCCTTGCTTCTGTCAGTGTGCTCCAGGGCAGCTGTGGCTACAGTAGTAGTTTATCACCACCATGTATGGAGTGAATGAATAATGACGTCTTTGAGGGTCCAAAAAGTGCTATATAAAATTGATGGATTATTATTATTACTCAAACAGACAACCCTATAGAATATAATATATCAATGATATCTACATTTCTTTATGGATATGCTTGAGCGAGAAAGAGCTACTTAGATAAATAAAAAATGCAAAATGGCAGTGAAAAAAATGAAGACCGACATGCGGGCCACTCATGCTCACTAACACGGCTGTTGTCATCGGTAGAAGTGTCTCGTCCTTTTGTGATCGTCAATGACTTTCGTTTGCCTGCGTCTGACCTGCAGCAATCTCATTCTGGCATCTCCCCTGATTCTGTACTTGTTCTGTTACTTCTTTGAAGCCAGGAGAGCATAGTAGTGTTCATTGGATTTTAACCGAGGATCTATGATTGCGAGTACCGTATCACCTCCTGAATCCACTTGTTTGTGCAGATGAGCATGACTTTGAGTTGTTTACAGCAGCAAAAGTGACGCATGCGCTGTTCTCTCGTAAAACGTATGGGTGATGTAGTCTCTGTCAGTTGAAAGGCGCTCTGAAAAGCAGCGAAGCAGCCATGGAAATAAAAAACAGATATGCAAATGAGCGTACCAAATGTACCGGTACGGCAAAAGAAAGTTCTTGGCGCACGGACAGATTTACCGTCCCACTTAAACTAGCTAACAATTACTACTACAAAAACTATTATGTAAATATCTGCATTTATTTTTTTATATGAACATTTGTATACTTAAAATATAAAATAGAATAGAATATAAAGGTTTCCATGTGTTGTTTTCCAGTAAAAAGCTTTTAAACAGAAAATTAGAATAGTTCTCAGTCTTGTGCAGCCATTCTTTTTTTATTATGAGTCCTTGAAATAATAAAAAAAACTAAACTGGAAGTACATTTTAATTTTCTCTGACTTGGCATGCTTAACCTTACTTTTCAAAAACACTGAATAGAGAAGGTCATGGGTTAATGTCAGATTAGTGTCAGTTGTGTGTTGAGATTCAAAATATTTGCAATTTAAAGCCACCTTGGAATAGTACAAAAAGTACCCAGTGTATTTTGGCACAAAAAGTATATATTGAACTCCTATCCACTCAATGCAGTGGGGAAGAGACAACGTGCTGCTATAGCAGTGTTTTTCAACCTTTTTTGAGCCAAGGCACACTTTTTTCACTGAAAAAATCTTGCGGCACACCTCCAGGAGAAAATGTAAAAATGTATACAGTACTAATGTAAAAAAATATATACTGTACATACTCTGTGTGATATATAAAGTATATCTTATCTTATAATGTATACAGTATACTCTGTAGCCTATATTCACAATATACAGTTATTCTCATCAAAATGCTTAAGTCCAGGCCTTGAAATTAAGCTTTATTTAATATTTCTCGATACAATTAACAAGAGTTTGGGAATAAAGTGGCACTAACTGTGTGGAAAAAAACTAAGAAAATCCACTCTCTGCCCAAATAGTCAAATAATAACTCACACAAAGAACATGCATTGTTAGTGCATGGGAAACATTTTGGTATCCGAGCTTTAAATTCAGGAGTTTTGGATGAGGGACACGGGAGGTCCTGAATGCGAGTCCATGGTTCTGTCCGGTCCGCATGTCTGTGGTTCTGTCCACTCGACTACGGTCTGCGCTCGGTACCCAGTTCAGAAGTGCGTTCGCGAGAGCTGTTGTACAAAAATCGTACATTTCATAGTTAAACCACTACAACGCGGCCACAGCTACCCCGGGGCAGAGCGGAGGATGTTAATCCTGTTCAGAAACGGCATAATTCATTTTCAAAAACGTCTCTATCACTTTCACTTCTCACTCGCCACAAAGCTCTTGTCTCGCTCCCTCCCACATTTGTTGGTCGCATCCAATTTTACCTTTCTCGCCACAATGCTGACCTGTTACAGCCAGTGGTCGCATCCAATTTTTCAGTTTCAAAGTACTTAGCTATCTGCTGCCATCTACTGATTTGAAAAAGTATTACATGGTTACTCACAGTTCAAAACAAGTCACCGCTCGTCAACAGCGAATGCAGCTATTTTTAGACAAAGTAGACGAATTTCTCACGGCACACCAGACAATATCATACGGCACACTAGTGTGCCGCGGCACAGTGGTTGAAAAACACTGTGCTATAGCATTGATCAGACCTGTGTGTGCGTTTACGTACACGTGTCTATAATGTCAAAAAGGAATAAGAATAAATTTTACATCACACTGCAAAATCTCATGTACTCAGTTTGTACTGTCAATGACTCATTCTGACTTTTAGAACTGTGCAAATTGAAGTCAAAACAGATGATACAAGCAGATGGACAGTAACCATTGCCAGTTTAAATTCCTCAGCAGCCGTTACCCAGTATTGAATGATACACCAGCGTCCCTAAACACCTCATTTGGAAAAGATTTGGGGGTGAAATATGCTTCTATGTGTAGTTAATTGTCCAATAATCTGCACTCATCTCTCCATGGGGCCTTTAGCAGTAGTAATTGCAGCATTACCAACAAGCCTTCATCTGTGTTTACAAACTTCCCATCACATGACTCAATCAAGCCCATTTCCCTGGGCTTAGAAAGAATAAAAAATCAATCAGCGCTCCAATTTTATTTAATTATACTAAATTTGATATTCTGTCTAATAAATTAAACTCTATAAACAGACACAGTCCCAAACCCAGTTTCAATCTAATCCACTGTATTTATATTGTGCAGTTCATAAATCAACAGTTTCCAAAGTGCTACAACGAAGAAGAAAAAATAATGACATGAAAACCACAGTAATCAACCTCATCCAGGTCTGCCAGCTGCAAGTAAAATCTATCAACATCCATCCATCCATTTTCTTCCCCTTAATCCATTTCTGGGTCGGGGGGATGGCAGTCAGAGCAGCACCCAGTACACTTAGCACCAGCCCCTCACTGATCCTCCTGCAGGTGGTGAGTCCACAGGAGCCTTGATTATTCAGCGGAGGCTTCAGGCAAAGTGGGGTTAAGTGTCTTGCCCAAGGACACAACGACAGCAAACATCAGTGGGAGTCATGAAGTAGGTCTTACGGTGGGCTCAAACCCACAACCTTCAGGCTCAAAGGCCAATGCTCTACCAACTGAGCCACTATCGCCTCCAAAATCTTTTAAAATGTCCCAGATAAATAATAATAGCATCAAAATTGTTATAAAAGACTTATATGTAATGCACTAAAATATATCAGGGCATTAACGTCTGGAGAATTCAGGTCAAATTATCCATCACTGAAGTCGAAGTTGAGTCAAGTCGAATGATGACAAAAAAAATTGATTGTCAAAAACGTGTCTGCGTTATTCCTTCGCTACTGTATCAACACGGTAAAGTTCATAGCCATGGCCTTTTGAAAAATGAACAATTTGTCATGATGTACTTTGAAGTGCAGAGTAAAACACCTGCAAACCACAAGCGTCAACAGCCTTTCCATATTTTAACCAGGCAACATATACACTATATACACTGGCAAATACAGCACATCTAAAAAGTCAAAAATGAAATAAATTGTCAAAATAGAATAATATATGGATCTTGCTTGTATAGACACAACATAAATACAAGTTTTCTATGGAAATAAATAGAAAAAAGGGCATTCAGAACTACAAGGCTGCAGCAAAGGATTTTGCGTCCGCTTGCTCAAAATCACTTTCTAGTCTGGTTTTCTTCTTTGCTGGTTCGGCCTCCTCTCTAGGTGTACAATTTTCATCTGTGCCGTTTTTTTCATGTAGCATGAAGTATTTCCTCCCATGTGATGTGTGCCTGTCTCCTGCTTTTTCAGGCCCATCACCTACTGTATTGTATGGAGCCATGTCCATCTCAGTGTTATGCAGGACAAATTCACAAGTGCACGGGAGAGTGAGATTAACCCACGACTACTCTAAAATTAAGCCAACTGGTTGACTTTTCTGTTAATGCCTTAATACTGTATGTATACAATTGAGTTTTATAAATGTAGTTTGCGTGATATACACATAAACTGCAAATAAATAACCATATTTGGATTGTAGGGTTGTGTATTTTGACTTTATATTGAATGTTATTAGTCTGATAGTAATAGAAATATAAATAGTTTAATAAATAATTCCAACACTTTTTGGAATTTGATTGATAACAAGATCTGTATATTATGAATGTGTGTTTGCTTACTGTGAGTCATTATCTACTGTTGCATTAAGATAAGGTATGGTATTCAGAAGGAAGGTTTAAATGTGTTTTTGGGAGTTGAAGTCCATACTGTACTCCTAGTTTTTTATCATTTTATAAGTTGATTAATCAGTGGAGTTCATTGAGGCAGGACCAGGACTTGCAAAGTAAGTAAGTCAGGGAAAAGAGTAAAGTGACAACTTTTCCCAAATCTTGTCAGAAGCAAAACAAATTTAAAAGCAGATACGGCTCAGGCTGGAGTTTTATGCTGCATTGAAATGTTTACTCAAAAAGTATAGTTATATTGTGCTTGCCTCTCGATTGACAAAGCCTATTTCATGGATGTGTAACCTGCTGCTCTCTCTGTCCACCTCCCTGTTATAGAGACTCACTCATTCCTCTCTATTCTGCTCGTCGTTCCGCTCAATACATCCTCCATCTCCTCTATCTGCTCTTCTCCTGCCTGCGAGTGCTTCATTTGGCTCATGATGAGGTGTCACCCGGCTGTCCTTGAGTGGGCCCCAATCCCCTCTGACATACACGGCAATATAGCGTTTGTGTACAGATGTATTCCTCATGCATCTCATGTGTGGGCTGGATGTTCTACTGAAGTGACACACATCAAGCTTCTGTTGTCATGCGATGATTTACTTGTCACTGGGCTGAGGGACAGGAGGCGATAAGGAGATAGTGATAAATACTAAAGCAAATGTAAATATGATTTCGCTGCTGGGAATTCAAGCAGCCCGGCGTCTCACACGTCCGTCTGGTATTCACTGAGATGAGTTGGTTCGAGATTGTCACGCGTGTTGTCATGTCAGTCACGGACTGTCTCCTCAGCTCCTCAGCCGCAAACCGCATGCAGCATGTATGTGTATGTGCTGAGCTCCCGAGAGGCGAGCAACATTTCTAACTATATGAAACATCCACATCCACATGCAGTTTATTGGTATACTTATTTCTTTTCTGTGGTCTAGCAGAGACGACTTTAATGATAAGGATGCAAGGGATTTACAGTATTTTTGTCAACACTTAAAGACACAATT
This sequence comes from Knipowitschia caucasica, assembly GCA_964034765.1. NCBI lineage: Eukaryota > Metazoa > Chordata > Actinopteri > Gobiiformes > Gobiidae > Knipowitschia > Knipowitschia caucasica. The sequence continues at coordinate 30,662,361 of OZ035825.1, read as the reverse complement.
ATTCATTCGCTGCATAAAACAAAGGACTAGTAGCCACAGGTGCCATGGGGTAGAATGACAGCAGCAAGGCAACTAATCTGTAGCACCAGCCTCTCCAACCTCCACTAAGCATTCACACACACACACACAGGTATCACATCAGACTCATACTAAGGACTTGCCAAAGTACACAACAACAGCTTGGCACTTTACAGCCACAGTCATCCCACAATGACTCCCAGACCCAGAGGTCTTCCATCATAGTGCTAACTAGACCAGCCCTGCTTAACTTCCGAGATTTGACAGGATCGGGCTTTTACACCCAGGTGGTGCCACAACATTCACAAATTAAGTAAGATGTATATATAGGTGTATTTTGTATTGTGCACAAAACCATGCATTCATGTAATGTGCCTAAGAGTCAAAAGTCTTACATTACAGTACACTTAACATTCAGCGCATGTACAGACCAAATGTTGTTCGCCATAGCACACACTATCAGCAGAAAACCCACCTCCTGTGTATGCCCCACTAAAGACATATTAAGGAGGCATTGATTTGTGTAACAAAACACAGGCACTGATTAGCATGTTGTTGCTGCATTCGGTAATTGTTGTAACCAAGCCTTGTCATTCTTGCATAATTTAAATTAAAATCATGACTGGATGGTGAGTATAATGCTGATTAGGGGAATGCATGATATTAACGTAAGTACAAGCATGTAAAAGATAAGTGTTTCTGATATTGAAACATACTAGATAATACTATTTTTAAAGAAGAGTTTTAAGGAGGGTCTTATCTATATATCATAATCTCTAGTTTTGTACAGGAGTAAACCATATTACCAATGGTAGTCACCTTGACACAGTTTATAGACTGGACGTTTAAAATCCAACGAAAATGCTTTGAGAGGCTGAATCTATAATGCTTTGGGTTGATTAACAGTTTAGGTAAGGTTATACTATAGCAGTGGTCACTACAGGGATCCATCTCCAGATGTTGTTGCTTAGCTTGGTCAGGACTACCTTCACTGAAAGAATGATTAATTAGGCATTGGTTTTGTCAAACAAATCAGTGCCATGTTGTAACTGTCCTTGAGGATCACAGATGGGCTGTGTTCACTCAGAGCGCAACAGAACTGGGATCTGACAGAGCAAGGTTTCTGAGACTGTATAGAAATCTCATTTCTTTCTCTGGTATCAACACTTGCTCAGCTCTTTATGTCAGTCAATATGATATATTTTTGTCTTTGCTTTCTCAGTCTTGTTAGCTATTCCACAGAGGTCCAGCAACAGGGTGTAGCTGCAGAGTTCAGAAATTATAAACTTGTCAAAGGGAGTGGTGATCTTTTTGTCATAGAGCCCACAGATGGTCAGACCTGTGGGGGCTCCTCAGGGGACCGTCCTTGTATCGTTCCTCTTCACCCTCTAGACTGTGGACTTCAGACACAACACAGACAGTTGCGTTCTACAGAAGTTCTCTGATGAGTCTGCCATCATCAGACTCATCACTGAGGATGACAACACAGAGTACAGAGGACTAACACAGGACTTTTATCATAGATGGTTGAGAAATTCCAACTTTGTCGAGTGTGTACATGTCATCTCATCTGTAAGTAGTAAATACTACAATCATCTGCAATACTGCAATTTCAGAATGTCTGCTGCATGTCACTTTACTTTTCTTTATCTATTCCTTCTCCCTTTATAGATATAGATTTCTATGTATTACTGCTATTATGACGAATTACTGCTACTTTTCAATGTATATATTGAGCTTTCTTTGCATGCTCTTACTATTCTATTCCTACTTAATCTTGCTGTTGAGATCATCAGTAAAGAGCCATTGATTGTGACCATGCTAATATGGTCACGTGAAAATTCATTCATTTTTAAGGACATTGTAATGCTACTACCCTCAAAAAAAATCAATTAGCCACCTAGGTGTTTCTAACCAAGTGACTGATCAGTCTCCAAAATGATACACAGCCTTTAGTGCAAACTGGACAAAACAGGGACATTTTACAAAGGATCTTCTAAACATTCTGCTTAAACAAAAGCTGTATGTGTATTTTATGGACTCTGCAATGTGAAAATACATTTTACAATAAAGACGCAGGTGGTCCAAAGTTGCATTGTTAAAACATGTTGATGATATTTTGCCCAGCCATGGCATTTGTAATGTCTGTTGCCATGGGTGTAAGTCATACAATCACATCACTAAGCATAGTCACTTGGAAACAGCTCAGAATTGGCTGCTATTAAGCATACATTATTTACATGGCATAATTAGATTATCGTTTCAGTTCTCAGTGGTATGACAGAAAATATGTAAATGTGCACAGCTGGGCGTTCTTTAACATCAAGCCATTGTAAATGTTCAAAATTCAGTTAATTAAAAATCTATTTTCTTGTTGTCGCTTTGATTACACTTATCATTTGCAAGAGAATAAATGAGGTTTGATTCTAAACATGACAGGTTTCTGTGTAAGGAAAAAGTGTGTGTTTTTTCAACACAGACAAGTTTACTTCTAGTTAAATTCGTCCAAGTTGTTTTCAAGGTACATTCTTCAACTGTCTTGATGAAAGGACCGCTTTTTGTTTGGGTTCATTGAAATGCTGTTTATTTTGCCAGGATTGTTACATCGGTGGAGAGGCAAGTCGAAGTTTTACTTTATCCCTGCAGAGAAATGTATCTTCTAAATTTTACCCACCATGTGATGCTACAAGGGCCTCTGTCAGGAGCAGCAGTCACAGTAGTACGGGGACCATAATGTTGATGCTTGGCCTGGTTGTTTTTGTTGTTTATTGGTAGGGGGAACCAGAGCACACAAGGACAACATGCAAACTCCAATAAGAAAGACCTACCCTGGCCTTAGCCATCCGTACACTCCGCTCAATCATCATTTCACTGCATGTAACGTCTGGGTCTGGTCCCCATGTTAGCGATTACAATCGCTTGAATTTCGACCGACCAATCAGCGAGCGCGGAAGCCGGGTGTTGTAGTTGGTTGTGGGTGACGACAAGAGTTTGCGCCGAACGGGCAGGTTGTAATTTGGCAATGGCGAAAAATGTGATAGTAAAGTAATCCGGTCTGGTTCTTTCAAGAAATTGAAGCCGGAGCAAGAGGAATGTTTAGCAAATGTAATCGCTGGAAAAAATTGTGGAGCCCCACGGGCTCCGTTAGCGGCAAAGGAGATGGCTAGGCTAAATGCTAAATGCTAACGACTCACTCGGGCGCATTAGATACGTGACGGTAAACTCAGATCCTTTCAATCTGCAAAAGGAGTTAACCCCTCCCACCTGTAAACAGAGCCCAATGGAGCACCTCCAGACCTTAGTACGAAATGTAATTTGTACTATGGTGTGGTACGACCAGGCTAAGAAAGACCCTGTTCCAACTGGAATTCGATTCCAGAACCTTCTTCCTGAGAAGAAAAAACAATTAGAAGAGTACTAACTGTTTTTTATTGTTTTTTTTTTTTAAAAAGCACTAAAATCTTCCATATTCACAGAATGTACATATTTCAAACCAAACTGGGGTATGAAATAATATATCTATTACAAGAAGCAGGTATTGGACCATTTCACAAAAAGCACTTCCCCACAGGACTGTTGATAAATGCACCTTTAACACGGATTGCATATGAACTGTATCTATTCTTTGTAAATGTCCATTCCCTTGACAACATATTTATTCTCATTCTGTGCAAATACAGCAATGGAAAACATATAGTGCCGCACAGAATTTACTGCAGCATTGTTCTGTCGGATTACCAATACATGCGCATGTCGGGTTGGGAAAACACGGCTCTATACAATCAGACCCTGAGGCTGCAATGAGAAGAGGTGAGTGGCAGTTTGTACGGTAAAGCATCATTCACCCTTCAAATCTACTCTCATGGGGTCTTTGTGCTGACCGCTATAGCAACTGCGATTTGGGGTCTTATCCCATGCAAACAGGCCTCAGGCTTGGTTTTTTAGGTTGTGTTTCGCAGGTTATGTTAATAGACATTCAGTATCCCTCCAAAAGCTATTATTATCTGAAAATGTTTCTCTGCAGGTCCTGCAAGTACATATGCAGGCAATTATTTCTACTGTTCTGTGTTGTTGAACCTACAGAGTCTCATGAGGAGGGGTGGGAATCTGGTGGCACCTCAATATTATGATTGCAATTCAGATGCAGGGGCGACAGTAGCTCAGTTGGTAGAGCATTGGCCCTTGAGTCTGAAGGTTGTGGGTTCGAGCACACCTCAAGACCTACTTCACGACTCCCACTGATGACTGCTGCCGTTGTGTCCTTGGGCAAGACACTTAACCCCACTTTGCCTGAAGCCCCCACTGAAAGATATCAGCTCCTGTGGACTCACCACCTGCAGGAGGATCAGTGAGGGGCTGGTGCTCTGTGACTGGGTGCAGCGCTGACTGCCACCCCCCCGACCCAGAAATGGATTAAGGGGAAGAAAATGGATGGATGCTTGATGCATTTTATCCAGATTTCCAGAGGCAAATTATTTTCCATGTTAATACCTTTCCTTACCTTTATGAAAATATCAATTGGAATGGAAATGCATGAACATTTGAACTTTAATGTACAGCTCAATGTGCTTCTTGCTGCTTTTAGTGTTTCATATGATGGGTTCCACGGTCTAAAATTTTAGAGTCACGATTATTATGAGAGAAAATATTGGGATTTTACGATTATTCATTATTAGGAAATAAACTCAGATTATTTTGTTTTTTGCTGGAAAACAATAAATGGATACATTAAGATTATCATATAATATTTTACATGATTTTATTGTATAGATAAATAGCTGAACATTATAGATTTAGTATAGAAATGTTCATATAAAAAAATATAAACAGGAATTTATATAGCCTAATTGTTTTGTAGTAGTAGTGGTAGTAGTTGTAGTCCAGGTGTTCTGTCTGCATTGGTTTTGTTGACTAAGGATAAGTGCTACTGTCCCTTTAAGAGTGGTTGCCGGTGTTCTGTCGAGTTGGTCTGCCTGTCGAGATGATCTGCCTCAGCTGTTAATGATGTAATGCGAACCTGCACTGCGCGTCTCACGGCAGCCGAAGCAATCCAAGATGGCGGACATGTAGTCCGCGAATTGCTTTAAAAGTTAAATATGAACGAATTAAGACACAAATGTCACTTTTAATGCAATTTGAGGCGAGATGTTGATGGTTCTGCGTTGTGATATGTGTGTTTTAAGAGTAAGAGTTTTGTGTAAAGTTTGTTTTAAGCAGTCCACTGATCCTGTGAGACTACACTGCTAGTGTGCCGAAATCTGATTTGCGCATGCGTAGAAACCCGCCAGAATGGGGAAAAAACTCGATCTAATTAAATATTTCGTTTGAACTCACTAATATAATCATATTGAATACAGTATGATACATGCATAAAATTGTATTTATTATCCATTATCAACCCGACAGACCAGTCACAGGACGCGTCATGGGCCTGACGTATGCAGCAGTCAACTCAGGGACTGCGATCACACAGCAGCAGTGTAGTTTCACAGGATCAGTGGACTGCTTAAAACAAACTTTAGGGCAACTGACGTCAGGTCTTGCTTCAGACGTCAGCTCTTGCTTCAGACGTCAGCCCTTGCTTCAGACGTCAGCCCTTGTTTTGGCGGCAGATTCAAAATTCAAATGTAGTAATACAGGTCGCCAGCAGATGGCGCCTCACAGACAGTTTTAGGCATAAAGTTGATCTTTCAACTAATTTTTACCAAAGTGACAAAATTAGGTCCAGGATATGTAGACAACACTATTGGATACTCATTTATACCGTTTATCAGCAAAAAAAAAGTGGATTTGAGGGTGATATAGTTACAATAAAGTATGATTATGGCCCCTTTCGCTGCAACTTTCCGACGACAGGCTTTGCAAGTTGGAATTCCATCAGCTGCAACAACTCCTTGCTCATCTTTTGGATTCCCAAAGTGATCCCACACTGCTGACTTGTGTCGTGAGGAATACAACTCAATTTACCGGTAAATCTAGCTGCTCCGTGTGCAGCGTTTTCCGTACCAGCGGTAAACCGGGCCATAAAAAATCCCTACGGTAAACCTACTTAATTAAATCGGGTTTATTAATCAGTATTATTGTAAAACTGGTTAATCTCTGCAACCCTAGTTACAAACAATACAAAAGTGCAGAGCAGTACTTACTTCAGTACCAACAGCTCAAAACGGTAATTCCGCGATGTGTTTCATAATTTGCTTGGCCTTTTGCGATGTGGGAGGCAGCTTACCCAGAGCGCCCTCGATTGTTCTCTGGCTGTTAGTAGCAACAGCAGTCAGCTTTTCCACCTCCTCCTTTGGGTGGAATCGTGCTGTCTGACTCTCATGTTTGTTGTGTTACGGAACAATATTTTATTTAAATCTTGCATACAACGCAACTTTTGTCCAATACATTTCCTCCATCAATTTTGTAGAATCCAAAATCTACTCCACCATTGCCCCCATTACTTGGTATAGCCCAAGCCCGAGGAAAGGAGTGTTTATCGACACTATAGGTAAATAGATTTATAAATTTTAGGAAAGAACCGCCCTCCCCACTTTTGAACAAAACTCTCTGGTCTTATTTGACGAGCACGTATCACTAGAATGATTGACAATTGGGAGAACCAATAGTCTTGATGATCCATCCGGAAGTAGAAAATCCTGCTATAAACTGTACCTTTAACAGCAAAAAGGTTGCGCAGAAAGTGGCTACTCTTACTATGCGAAAGCGCAAACGGGGGATGCAGCTGTGTATGTTAAAATATATGGTTTCCGCACTTTTGCGACAAATAAAGACATCACTGCGCTGTGACACAAACGCCACTGTAATGGGAGCACAGAGAAAGCCCCTCTCCTCTAATCTTTAAATCTATGACATCTGCCCTTTTCAACTTCTCACACAGCCTCGCACCGTGGCTCTCATGTTGTCAGTCATTTGTTGGTTAGAACGCAAGGACTTCAAAGCTGTACGGTCAGTGTGGTTGATTGACATGCGTCAAAGGCTGTGCCGCTCCTGTTTGTCCATTCTGTGGGTGCAAAGACAACATCTTTATGTTGTCTTGGAACATACTGTACATGCCCACAAGAGGACATACATACCCGCAGGAGCACATCCCTGTGCAGATGTAATATGAGTGTTCCCCTGGTCCTCATCATGCCCTGATGCGGGCGGAAATATGGGCCGTTTCATAATAAGAGGCCCTGCTACTTTCCAGGTCCTATATTACCTGCGAGGGAACCGAGGGTTGGGAAGATACAAAGTACACCATGTTGGCAACGTGAGGGCGAAAAATTAGGACAGCTGGCAATTTTAGCTGGCACCATCAATTGATGCTATAAGTCACCCTATTAATGTACATACTATATGCCAAAATTCAAAAATTGCAAAGATTCATGCCTATTCTTGGTCACAAGACATTAAATAAATATACCAGTGACTGCAAGCCTTATGGATATAGTTTGTACGAATACACAGCTTTTGTTTATTTCCCCAATGTTCCCAAAAGAAAGTCTGCGTAACGGGCTTCCAGACAATCTAAAGAGCATGGCAGGTTTTTACAACTATTCTTAGGCTTTAAAGAGGCTCACTAACAGTACCAGACAGCCAGACTATTATCTTGCCAGTTGGATATAATAACTATTGAATAATACCTGGGGTATTGTGGGTACAGCCATTGTTCTTTATATGTTTGAAAATTGTATCCTACTTTAGCAGAAATATATAAATACTGTACTGTAACTTTGCATTGCACCTTATACCAGTAATTTGCAAATTCTCCATTTGCTCCTAAATGTTATTTATATTGTATTTTGTTAATTGTGACTGCAGCTACATTCATAACTTGCTCTTTTTATGGAACTGTATTTTGATATGTATGTTTAAGGATTTAAAGACTACAGATGGAAAGTCGCATGTGGCTAAATCTTTTTAATGTAACTGCACATTGTCCTAAAATATAGTGCTAGAGTAATCCTAGCACAACACATTTGCAGTAAGTATGCATACAATGCCATTACAATGCATACAATGGCATACAATAAACTCAATCACAAACTACAGGTTTTGACCACTGGACTTTAAACTGCCATGCAGTCATAAATTAATGCATATGAAATGTCATTAAATCTTGGCTGGACATTTTGAGGAAAAGGTTTTATAAATTAGTTGAAATGAGTAACGTTGGTCCCTTAAGGTTTATACACACACACACACACACACAAACACTTACACACACACACACACACACACACACACACACACATACACCTACACATACTCTGCCCCTCCTGCCAGTGCCCGTAGGATTTTCACAGTCTCCATCTGGCTTGGTGATCTTTGGCCTGGTACTGTGCTGCAAGCTCAACACTTCCTGCCCATCACTGAATCTAAACCTCATGCATTTGGCCAAGAATTTGTCATTTTGTGGACTTGTGCAATCTTTGAGCTTACTTTTTAAACACAAGAATGAATATATGAATGGATCATTAAATAGGACGAAGTCACAACATTATGTATTTGCTTTATTTTATCTCAATGATCTGATGCAGCTGAATACTCATGTTTTGGCAATCAGACAAAATTGTCATGGCCTGACATAGATACTGATTGTGCCCCGCCCTGATGTGTTACACCTGTGTCTCCCTGTGTGTATTTAGACTCTGTGCTTCTGTCCCCTTGTTATCGGTTCTTTGTTGTTTTTTTCCCCATGTCTTGTTTCTGTTTTTTTTTTTTTATATATATTTTATGGATTTAATCTTTGTGGCATTTATTAAATTATATTATTTTTGCAGTTGTTGTTTATCCGTGACAAAATTGCAACTATTGGTTGACTGAAAAATAATAATTATTATTATTATAACACTTTATCCACCAAAATGATAGTATAACATTTTAAACACATTGGCTAGTTTTTAACATTCCGTAAATCCTTGAACACAGAAAGCATGACAAAAACAATTGTGATATCTTTTAAGTATAAGAAAAGAGAAACAAATGTAACTCCATAAGCTCTTAAAACAGTTGACAAAAGTAAACCTATAGTGCTACTTTGAAAAATTTAAAGGTAGACCAAGAGATGACAGCTTTAAAAGAATGAGTAATGTTCATCCGTAGCTGTTGAAGTGCCCTTGGAAAGCCAACCAACCCTCAATCACTTCAATTGAGCTGCTCAGTGTCCAGATATACATAACTACGTCTCCACTGGGCGTTTTCTTAATGAGTTTGTGGGAGAGAGCACCCAGGGCCACCACCCAAAAGCCGCCTCATCTGGCTCCTTTGTGTACATCGAATTAGCCCAGTTTGCCAGTCACTTTGGCAACCACTCACCCGTGGAGTTGGAAGAGGCGAATGTATTCGCTGAAAAATCAAGTTGGCTAGCAAACAATAGCTAGCAATTCGACGGCCTCTTCTAGAAATCTTTATTGGATTGCAAAACGTAATCAAATGCAGTTGTAATAAATAGCTATTCTCCAAAGTAGATTCTGAAATACTCTCTGAATAATGAATGTATACCCCAAAAGACTATACATCTTTTATAGGATGAATATTTCTATAGCCAACTTATTGTGCTGATATCTTAACATAAAAACAAATACTTAAACCTCAAGGAATTGAACTGTGTGACATCAATGGCACCATCATTGAGATCATCAATAGCACAGTTTGCAGTTGACATCATGCACCCAGCCAAACAGCAGCATATGGAGGAGATAATATGTACAAGGAAGTGCAAAAAAACATGCGCCCTGAATATTTATTACGGACGTTGTGATGACATTAATTAGTATTGCAATTTCTCACATACAAATTGTTAACCTCTTATTATAGAGGGATGGTATCCAGAAGTCTAGATTAAACGTGTTCTAAAGATCCACTTGACAGCTGTTCGTACTGTTGGAAGTTGCTGTAATAAACAGACTATGCTGAACCTCCGTCTCCGATTTTACTTCCACAACGCAATCTATATGCAAACACTGAGCAAAAGCAAAAGTCAGCTCAGTCGTTTTAGTGTGTAACATTATTCTTTAGGTAACAAATAACTGTTTCTTAAGTTGCTTAGGAAGAAAAAGCATTATATTTGGATTGGTATATACCATATATAGTGTGTATGTTTATTTGGGCACCTGGAAGATACAAAACAATCATACAAAAGAGAAGCACAGAAAATACAGTAGCCCAAAAGGGAGTTGGCAGAAGCAGGAACAGCTTATCTGGGCCTAATCCCCTGTTACCAAAACTCCCATCACCGATAAATATTGCTTATGATATTTACATGTACATACATTACTATATACATATAAATATACAAAACCATACCATAATAATAATAACATACACTACCATATATGGAAGTTGTTTCTTTTGCATACTCTCCACAGATTCCAGCTAGCTACACGCTTTAAGCATCGCAAATATTGTTCCCTGTCCTCTGGATTAGGGCTGGGCAATAAATCAAATTTAGGCAATTAATCAGCTTTTGTGAAAAATGTGAAAATCGTGAAATCAAATGAAGGATATTGTGATAGTTCCAGCAGCACATGAATTATACTTACAATTTCAGCACAGTGTTACAAGACTTCTATTATACATATTGGGGGAAACAAATTGAAAATAGTTTAGAAACTTGAATATTGAGTGGAAAGATCAACAAATATTTTTAAGGGCAAAGTCTGTCTTCGGTGACTTTAATGAAAATCGATTTAAAATTGAAATCATCCAAAGCAGGAAATAAAATCGGGATTTTACTTTTTTGCCATATCATTCAGCCCTACTCTGGATTGTTGAAAGTAGTAGCGCGGGTGTCTGAAAAAGTAACGCTGGTACTGACGTTAAAATCTATCAAATGAAATGATCTACTCTATTTTGCTATTTCATCCCTTCCTGTTTAGTCTTTCCCCATCAGCTTTTTTCTTGTTAAGAGTGTAATGTATTTACTACAAGTTAAGCTTCCTAGATCCGGAGGGTCAAAATCACTCAGGGTCTTTATTATACTGCATATAATTTATGGAAGCGCTATTACTAAAGATCAATAGCACTTAAACTACTCCATTGATATTGAAACCTGCACTGATTTACAAGCAGATAGGCCTCTACACATGTTTGTTATGTGCCTCCCACTGCACTAAAGAGTCCCTGTTTATTTTCCCCTAACTGTGACTGCAAAATCCTCAAGACTGCAGCATAGATTGAGACTAATCTGTACCAATAATGACTGAAATCCACAGAAAAGATACCAGCAACTGATGCAACGATGTGCTGCATCCATTTTAGAGACTGAAAACTATCAATATCACACAATAGCACAAACATTGATACAGAAAAATGCTATAACTGGCTGTGGCCCAATTGTAAGCCTGTAGCCTGCCTTTCAAACTATTCACTGAAAATGCATTGTCTCCAGAATATCATATCAATGTATAGTGCCTTGAAAAAGTATCAACTTACATTCTGTCACGTTATGACAACAAACGTAAACATATTATAGAACTTTTGTGTAAGACATTTTTAAGTGAAAGCTTAAGGTCTGTGATTGAGTGAAAAAATGTGGATTGCAAAAGTATTTGGGCCCTTTTTTGAGTGCAACTAATTGCTTTTAGAAGTTACCTGATGATGGATAGAAAAACTATTAAGGGTGATGTCCGCATCAAAAAGTGTTTTCTATTGTCCTGCCACATAGACTAACGAACAAGAACAGTGCTGATCAATGCTCCAGTGTTGCCAGTGTTGAAATAAAAAAACACAAGAAGCCTTTAAGGGGACAACTTTTTTTTTTTTTTTATATATATATATAAAATGATATGTCAATAATCACCCAATAAACAGTGCAACATAAAGACCACCTACCATCTTCAGAAGGAATGCATGCTTCTGAAGCAAATTACCGAGTTATCACTCTTACATGAGGCAATAGAGCAGTGGCTTAAGTCTGAGCTACCTCTGGGTTGGACAGTTTTGATGGTGAGGTTTAAGGACACAGTTATTTAACCACACAATATTTATATAATTGCTATGGATACATTATTATTAACAGTTGAAAATGCCAATATACGTCAAGAGACACCTATCCACCAAGCCACACCATCAGTGCACAATACATTACTCTGTCTATCAAACGTCCCATTGCAACTGCCCGCACTCTCCCCCGCGTCACTACCACAACAACACTTTTAGCAAAGGGGCGGCAGATTGAAATTCACTACACGCTGATACTGGCATGAACCCCGCATTTTGATCCCCCAGTGGACACAGAGACCCACGCAGAGCAGTGGGCAGCGGAGAAAATGTGCTGTTATTAGGGGCTTAAACCGCAACAGCCTATCCTCAACTCGAGACAGGACTGTTTTTCACAGAGCAGCCATCCACGCGTGCCGTCTATGGGGGGATACAAAGCCCTGCGTCTTACCTTGAGAGCTTCAATATCCAAAGATGTGGAGCGGTCCATGTCAGCCGAAGAGTATGGTGATAAAAGTGCAGTAATATCAGTCACGTAATCACAAGTCCCAACAACGTGGAAATGGGGCGAAGGAATGAAAACTGGAGGGGAAAAGTTGCACACTAGAGTCCAAAAGTCTGCTGCAACATCCCAATTAGGAGTCCAGGGTTTTTGCGATATTCCTGCGCAGCATCAGAATAACTCTCGGACTTTCATCTCTACAAAATGTTTGGTCAAACGGTTATAAAATCACGGCTGCATGCTGTACTGTAGCTCATTGGCAAAAGTGCTCCTTATTTGCGGATTTAACGCACCAAACCTATCCACACGTTCTGTCTAAATCAGTTTGCGATATGGGCTACTGCATGGGGGTGACTTCCATCAGCAAAAATGCAAAATTATCCAATGGGCTCCTCGTGTGGCACTCAGCGGGAAACGATCAAGACCAGTGTCCGAAGTCACACTGAAGACAATCTTCCAGTCCGAGCAAATTCCATGCGGCAAACCGCAAGTGATATGAGCTCTCCCCGAAAAGAAGAGACAGAGCCAAGAGAGGGAAGAGCGAGGAAGACCTTATGAGCGTGATGTTGAGGAGAGAGTGAGAGGACGCGGGAAGAGTTGAGACGAGGCGCAGGGAAGGAAGGCTTCTGCTGAAGGTTTCTGATGTATATTCCACAGACTGACGCACCGGTGTGTGCACGCGGACAGGGAGAGAGGCGCGCGGGCGTGTGTGCGCGTGAGGGAGGGGGTAGGGGGTGCAGGAGTGGAGGGATGGAGGGATGCTCACTAATCAAGTAGATATCTACTCATTTACTCAGAGAATGCACAATTTTTGGTAGGATCCATAAGCTTTTATATGTGATGAAGAGATGCACTGGTATATGCTTTGGGTTTTTGTTTTTACAGCTATTACAGAATATGTTTAGAAGATGACCAAACATTCCTGATTTTCCTAACATCTCCACTATATCCTTATAATCCCAAAGGAACCATTAGATTTATATTTTAAATTACATCTCAACAGCTTTTGTCCCCACAGACCCATATTGTGAGCACTGCACCTGACCCCATAAAACACTAGCAGGTGGTGAGCCCACTGGGCTATGTCATTGGTTAGAGATAGGTAGAGCTCAGTCACACAGACGGAGCCCGGACGAGAATCAAATCAAATTAATTTTGTTGGCTCAACCAAAATACCCACCACTTGCACCTGCGACCAAGATGTGGAAACAGTGGTGGATGCATATGTACAGTGCCTTGCGAAAGTATTCAGCCCCCTTGAACCCCTTCAAACGTAAAGATATAAAAATTAAATTTTTTGTCAAGAATCAACAACAAGTGGGACACAATCGTGAAGTGGAACAAAATTTATTGGATAATTTAAACTTTTTTAACAAATTAAAAACTGAAAAGTGGGGCATGCAATATTATTCGGCCCCCTTCGCTAATACTTTGTAGCGCCACCTTTTGCTACAATTACAGCTGCAAGTCGCTTGGGGTATGTCTCTATCAGTTTTGCACATCGAGAGACTGGAATTCTTGCCCATTCTTCCTTGCAAAATAGCTCGAGCTCAGTGAGGTTGGATGGAGAGCGTTTGAGAACAGCAGTCTTCAGCTTTTTCCACAGATTCTCGATTGGATTCAGGTCTGGACTTTGACTTGGCCATTCTAACACCTGGATACGTCTATTTGTGAACCATTCCATTGTAGATTTGGCTTTATGTTTTGGATCATTGTCCTGTTGGAAGATAAATCTCCGTCCCAGTCTCAGGTCTTTTGCAGACTCCAACAGGTTTTCTTCCAGAATGGTCCTGTATTTGGCTCCATCCATCTTCCCATCAATTTTAGCCATCTTCCCTGTCCCTGCTGAAGAAAAGCAGGCCCAAACCATGATGCTGCCACCACCATGTTTGACAGTGGGGATGATGTGTTCAGGGTGATGAGCTGTGTTGCTTTTACGCCAAACATATCGTTTTGCATTGTGGCCAAAAAGTTCAATTTTGGTTTCATCTGACCAGAGCACCTTCTTCCACATGTTTGGTGTGTCTCCCAGGTGGCTTGTGGCAAACTTTAAACAAGACTTTTTATGATATCTTTGAGAAATGGCTTTCTTCTTGCCACTCTTCCATAAAGGCCAGATTTGTGCAGTGTACGACTGATTGTTGTCCTATGGACAGACTCTCCCACCTCAGCTGCAGTTATCTGCAGTTCATCCAGAGTGATCATGGGCCTCTTGGCTGCATCTCTGATCAGTCTTCTCCTTGTTTGAGATGAAAGTTTGGAGGGACGGCCGGGTCTTGGTAGATTTGCACTGGTCTGATACTCCTTCCATTTCAATATAATTGCTTGCACAGTGCTCCTTGAGATGTTTAAAGCTTGGGAAATCTTTTTGTATCCAAATCCGGCTTTAAACTTCTCCACAACAGTATCTCGGACCTGCCTGGTGTGTTCCTTTGTCTTCATGGTTCTCTCTGCGCTTTAAACAGAACCCTGAGACTATCAAAGAGCAGGTGCATTTATACGGAGACTTGATTACACACAGGTGCATTCTATTTATCATCATCAGTCATTTAGGACAACATTGGATCATTCAAAGATCCTCACTGAACTTCTGGAGTGAGTTTGCTGCACTGAAAGTAAAGGGGCCGAATAATATTGCACGCCCACTTTTCAGTTTTTTATTTGTTAAAAAAGTTTAATTTATCCAATAAATTTTGTTCCACTTCACAATTGTGTCCCACTTGTAGTTGTTATATATGTTTGAAGCCTGAAATGTTGAAAGGTTTAACGGGGCCGAATACTTTCGCAAGGCACTGTATGTATGGTGCATTAAAACAGTTGTGGGAGAATAGTGCCATGCTCCTGACAAGATAGCCTGGCCATAGCCATCCGTACACTCCGCTCAATCATCATTTCACTGCATGTAACGTCTGGGTCTGGTCCCTGTGTCAGCGATTACAATCGGTTGAATTTCAACCGGCTACTCAGAGAGCGCGGAAGGCAGGTGTTGTGGGTCGGTGCCGGTGACGTCAAGAGTTTGCTCCGAACGGGCAGGTTGTAGTTTGGCAATGGCGAAGAATGCGATAGTAAAGTAATCCGGTCTGGTTCTATCAAGAAGTTGAAGCAGGAGCAAGAGGAATGTTTAGCAAATGTAAGCACTGGTCAAGATTGTGGCGCTACTCCCCACGGGCTCCGTTAGCAGCAAAGGAGATGGCTAGGCTAAATGCTAACAACAGACTCGGGCGCATTACATACGTCACGGTAAACTCAGATCCAATCGTTTCAATCTGCAAAAGGTGTTAACCCCTCCCACCTGTTCACGGAGCTCAATGGAGCAAATCCAGACCTTAGTATGAAATGTAATTTGTACTAAGGTGTGGTACAACCAGGCTACTGTCAAGATTCTCTGGTATTTTTTTCAGATGGCTCTTGGTCACAACCATGGGGAGGAGTTCTGGGCATGGAAACTCTAAGGGAATTCTATCCTGGGCCTTCAAATACCCTTTTAACGTTCTAAACTTAGCAAAAACTGAGTATGGAATCAGTTTTATAGATGCCCACATATCCCCTACTCCTTTTGGATTCAATCAATAATTTTAAAGTTTTAAGGCATTTGTTTTTTTTGTATTTTTTTGCTAATCAAGAAGAAGTAGGAGTTTATGTAAAAACCAGGCTGTGATCGGGCTATTGTCACTCAGCAGGCTTGGGAATACCTAAGACCAGATGAGCTGGAGAAAGTGTGCATGCAGAAGTCTGAACATCTCTGCTCAGCCTCGGCAACAGGGCGCCTGGTAAAGAGTATCCAGACTTGGCTGCTGAACTTTTTTAGTTAGTATTCACGCTATGTCACAAGCCGCATTCACAAAATCAAAAACAGAAACTAAACCAATAGAGCAACAATGCATACATGTCAAAAGAATCTTGATATTACAAAGTGTGTTTCCAAAGAATAATATTTCGGTCTGAGTACCCATGTTTATTATTTTTATGTTGTCAAATGTTTAACTGACAATTAATTAAACAATATTTTTTGAAAAGGGAGGTTAGCTATTTGCTATTTTTCATGAATGTTTTGTAAATGTATATGTTGTTGTTATACAATTATGTCTATTTTAGTATCCAATTAACTAACATATTTTGACAACCTTGTAATGAGGTTTAATATATATACTGTAGATCTTATCACCTAAATTCACATGTTTCCAATAACTGTGATGCTGTGGATGTTTAC
Organism: Knipowitschia caucasica; assembly: GCA_964034765.1. Classification (NCBI taxonomy): domain Eukaryota; kingdom Metazoa; phylum Chordata; class Actinopteri; order Gobiiformes; family Gobiidae; genus Knipowitschia; species Knipowitschia caucasica. The sequence goes on along the minus strand of OZ035825.1, from coordinate 30,645,700 downwards.
AAAAGATGAGGGCGTGTGAACTGTTGAATATACTGCTGTGTCTTTATTCTCTCGTTCAACTACAAAAGCAAAAGTCATGGAACATCTCAATTAGTCTCAACCCCTATTATAAACACTATACTTCTTTGACAACAAGATCGCAGTTCATACAGGAGGTGTAAATAAGTGTCTCCAAACTTGTTCCCCTATGAAAAGCAAAAACAAACACAATATAAACACAATATTTTGAAAAAAATAAAAAACACACAATATTAACACAATATTAACCCTAACCCTAACCCATAAGCGGAAACAGTCTTTTTTGGGTTACAACTAACACAATCAGGTGCAGAAGAAACCTCACCAACCCTGCAACCCCGGCAGACAGGATGATCCAACTGAATGCCCTCACCCTAGAAGCATTTGGGCCAGTTTCAAATCATTAACCAGCTCCTCACTAGATTCAGATTCATTTTATTAGCCATGTGCAGTATAAAAACTACATTGGAATACATTTGCAAAAAAGGTACTCTGTGTGCACCGACAGACTAAAGAGCACGATACAATGTAATATAAAACACACATACACTGAAAATAAAAGAATAAAAAAAACAGCTGTCACTGTGGCACCGATCAACAAAAACGATACAAGGGGTAAAAGCAGGAATTAAAGTGCTCTGTCTAACAGCCTGTGGAAAGAAGCTGTTAGCATAGCGAGATGTCTTGCATCTCAGCGACCGATATCTTCTGCCAGAGGGAAGAAGCTGGAACATGGCTTTCCCAGGGTGGCCAGAAGAGTCATCAACAATCCTAAGAGCTTTGTTTAAAAGTCTGGATTAATAAAGAACCTCCAGAACAGGAAGCTCACAGCCCACAGTCCTCTTTGCAGAGCGGAGCACCTTGTTTAAAGCTCTCTTTTCTTTATCTGTGATGTTTTCAAACCACACAGACACAGAACCAACAAGTAAACTCTCAATGGTGCAGCGATAAAAGTTAAGCAGAATCTTAGAGTTAGAGGTAAATTCTCTAAGTTTCCGCAAAAAGAAGAGCCGCTGACGAGCTTTCTTAACGACCCGGTTAGTATTTTTGTCCCATTTCAGGTCGTTAGACAGAGTTAAACCCAGAAACTTGCACTCTACAATCTGCACCTGGGAGTTTTCAATAACAACAGGAGTGTGAGAACTGTTACGACTGAAGTCAAAGACAAGTTCACATGTTTTTGCAGTGTTCAGCTGGAGATTGTTTACTTTACTCCACTGAAAAACATGTTCGATCTCTGCTCTATAAGAGGATTCATCAGTGTCACTGATGAGACCGATGATGGTGGTGTCATCAGCATATTTCAGAATCAGAATCATTTTTATTGCCACGTAAGTAACAGGAGGTCACAGACTAGGAAATTGCTTTGGCTCAGTGCAACAGTCAAAAAGAGATAATAAAAATAAGAATAAAAAAACACTTCTAAAGAATAAAATATTAATACAAATAAATAATATAAATATTTAATGATCAAGTTTGAGTCAGAGGAGGACACACAGTCGTGAGTGTACAAGGTAAAGAGCAGAGGACTCAAAATACATCCCTGAGGAGATCCAGTGCTCACAGAAACAACATCAGAAAAACAGTCATTGATTTTCACTCTCTTCTACCTTGTCACCTTCCAACCAGGATAAGATAAGATAAGATAGACGTGTATTGATTTCACACTGGAGGAAACCCTTGGCCTAGCCCTGAGAACACAACAACGGCTATTGTAGGAAAATGTTGGAGTTACTTGTCACATTACACCTCCTCCTGCACTCTCTGGTACCATGGTCAGTGCAGTGATTGCTGAGCCCTGTTAACACAAATGACACATAACGATTGTAATACTGTGTTTAATTTATACTGCACCATACATTTCCAGGAAACCACAAAGTGCCAATCATCAGTGCAAAACATCTCTCTCTATGTCTTTCCACACATGCATGGGATTGACTAAGTGGATAGCACTCTTGCCTCTCAGTAAGAATGTCCTGGGTTCGAATCCCGGACGGACCAGGGTCTTTCTGAGTGAAGTTTGCATGTTCTCCCCGTGTCTGTGTAGGTTTCCTCCAGGTACTCTGGTTTCCCCTACCACTAAAAACATGTACAATAGGTCTGCCATGCACCTCCTGTACTGGTGACCCCGCTTACATCTCTGAGTGGAGTGAGGGACAAATGCCCGAAAAATGACAATTGTAAACCGCTTTGTGACTCTGGTTTGTGAAAGGTGGTATATAAATAAAGATTACTTACTTACTCACTTACTTATAGTAAGTCAAACCACATAAGAAGAAGATAGAGTGATCCTTTATTCATCCCACAGCAGGAAAAATTCAATGTTCCATCACAAGTGATTTATATCGCAACAGTAAGAATAACAATAAAAAATGAAAAAAATAACGAAAAGAAGCAGTATAAAATCTCAATTTTTAGTATAATAAGAAATAATAATAATTTCCGAGCGTGACGAAGAAGCAATACTTAAGGTTAGTGGTTTTGACAAAAGTTTCAGTAACCTGTTTCTGTTCTCACTGCAGCTCAGACTGTTGTGAGAGCACAGGGACAGAACTCACGAAAAGCCTAGGACCGGGATCCTTCTACAGCTCTTTGAATCCTGTAAAACAGCTTGTTTTACAGGATTATCAACATAGAACAACAGAGAAAAGAGACAAACAAGATCTCCACAAAACTGAGTCAGAAGATAAAAGGTTCTGATATAAAGCTGATTGATGTGTTTCTAGCAACAGACAAGAGTTTTCTCATGATTTTTCTTCAAAGTGAAACAATGAAAGGAGGAGGAGCGTTCTTTACCCCTGCTGTTCCCTGGTCCCTCTGCTCACACTGTGCAGTTGTACATCCCAGAGCAGAGATGTGTGTTTTGCTTTGTATAATGGGAAAAAAAGAATCTATGCAAGTCCTGGGTTCAATTTAAACAGTGGCGACTTAAGGCACAATATGCTCTTGGTGCCCACTTTTGCTGATCCCAATCAGGTCATCCTTGAATTACACAATTGACACAAACATTTCTGGTAATTTGAAACGAAAAAATACAAATAAAGAAAATAAGTAAAGTTTAGTTTATTCACAATTCACACAGTCCCTAAAAGTACATGTGTTACATTGTGAAAATGGAACTCCCAGAAGCAGAAGCTTTTACATTAGGGGTCCATCACACCACCACCACCACAGTCACAAACCTACAGTCAATCATACAGTCATCATACAGTCTATCAATCATATCCAGTTTGGAGAAAATAATAATAAAAAAAATAATAATAAAAATAAAAATGTGTATATATATATATATAATATATAAATAATAATTATAATAAAAATAATAAATAATAATAATAATAAAAAGTAAATAGTGCTCCCAGAATACATAATAATAATAATAATAATAATGTCAATAAAGATAATAATCCTAAATCAATAACAATAATAGATAAATAAAGAATAAAAAATAATAACATCTTCACCAGACTTCAAGGAAGTACAGGACACTTAGGCAGGCGAAGCTGCTGAATGCTCATCCCCGCTACCAATAATAATTATATAGTAATGATAAGAATAATATTTAATGTATTGCTAATATGTAGTTGTAAGTGTTTGCAGCTGGAGTTTACTGTAGGGTAACTTCTGCCAGCCCTGAGATCATGGCTGTGAAAGAGAGATCTACTGTACCTCTTGCCTCAGACAGATACAAAATAGAGAGTGGTTCAAGACTCTTAGGGCTTCAACGCTTTCATCCAGTCACATACTTCCCCAGTAGATGAGCCTTCAGTTCCCTCTTAAATTTGGATAATGTGGCACATTGCTTTAGGTTACTATCCAACTCATTCCATGTATTTGGGCCTTTGTGGCAAATACTAAAACTTGTGCATTTTAATTTTCTGTATTTCCCTTTAGGCAGCAGTTTGTTCCTAGTATTATGTTGGTGTGATGGTAAATATAATGGAATGAGTTCACACAATCGAACATTTAACTTGTTAACCACACTATACATTGTGCACGCATTATGGTAGAGATTAACTTCAGGCAACTTCAATAGACCATATCTATGGAAGAGAACATCTGTGGGAGCATGACCCAAGGACCAAGAAAGTGCTCTTATGGCTTTCTTTTGTAATATTTGAAGTTTAGACATGTACGTGGGGTAGGTATTATTCCATATGATATTAGAGTAATTCAAATGAGGCTCGAACAGAGATCTATACAAGGACAGTAAAGCTTCTAAGGGAAGAAACTTTCTCACTTTAAACAATAAACCTACAATTTTTGACAATTTTTTAACAAGCTCATCAAGATGCTTTTTAAAATTTGTAAATTGATCTATATGGATTCCTAAGAATTTTATAACTTCAACTTTATTAATGGTTTTACTATCAATGGTTATATTAATATTTGGGTCGTGGTACAGATGACTGTTCGAGTGAAAGATCATATAAGAAGTCTTGTTGAGATTAAGTGACAATTTATTGCATCTGAACCAGTTGTTTACTTTGATGAGTTGCTGATTTAAGGAGTTTTCAAGGTGATTGATGCGTTTATGCGACATAAACAAATTTGTGTCATCTGCAAAAAGTATTCGATGAATATCACAAGAATTTCCAAAATCATTAATGTAGATAATAAATAAAAGGGGCCCTAGTATAGATCCCTGGGGAACACCAAATGTTATGTTTTCCAGTTGAGAGTCAGACCCATCTATGTTCACGTACTGTTGTCTACCATAGACATAGTCCCTAAACCACTGGAGAGCTACACCCCGGACGCCATAGTGAGAGAGTTTACCAAGTAAGACTTGAAAGTCAATCGAGTCAAATGCTTTGGAAAGGTCGAGAAAAACCCCAACACCAATTTCTCTACCCTCAAGAGCATTGTTGATTTTTTCAACTAGATCTAATATGGCCATACACGTGCTGCTGCTTTTCCTGAAGCCATATTGTGAAGGATCCAGTATGTTGTGTTTGTTTAAATAATCTAATAATCGTTCATAAACTACTCTTTCCAAAATTTTGGACAGGGTGGGCAGAATAGATATGGGTCTGTAGTTGTGTATGTCATTTTTGTCCCCTGACTTATATATAGGTATTATTTTCGCCACCTTGGTTTGTTTAGGGACAATGCCTTGTTGTAAAGATAGATTAATTATATGAGTCACTGGTTCAGCTATTTCATTCACAATGGCTTTCAAGATTTTGCTGCAACACAGAATTGTATGAAAATCATTTCATAAATGTTCTTACTCAAGTGGTTAAAAACCCTTTCACAAACATCTTGTGTACAATATTATGTGCAGCAGTACACAATACAAACTTTGAATTCCACAACTCAAGATTCACATAAAAGTGTGATTTTAACATTAACTAACGTTAGATAAAAAAGAAGGCAACGCATTGAGCTGTTTTACTTCACAATGAGGATTGATTCTTGTTCAGCAGCGCTCTTTCACTCACACAGTACGACATACTCTAATAACACTGTACGCCATTCTCTAAGAACACTGTACAACATACTCTAAAAACACTGTACAGTACAACATACTCTAAAAACACTGTACAACATACTCTAAAAACACTGTACGACATCCTCTAAAAACACTGTACGACATACTCTCATAACACTGTACGCCATTCTCTAAGAACACTGTACAACATACTCTAAGAACACTGTACAACATACTCTAAAAACACTGTACGACATACTCTAAAAACACTGTGCGACATACACTAAAAACACTGTACGACATACTCTCATAACACTGTACAACCACTCCCATGTCTGTGTGGAGTGAGAGGACAAATTCCCAAAATTAACAATTGTAAACCGCTTTGTGACTCTGGTCTGTGAAAGGCGGTATATAAATAAAGATTACTTACCTACAACATACTCGCATAACACTGTACAACATACTCTAACTTCATGTTAATAAATGTGTTTCAGTTCAGTACAAGTCTGGGTTGGCAGGAATTGTATTCCAGTGGAAATCTAGAGTATCAACAAGACATTTGGTTTGAGCCATATGGAAGATTCTGCGACCTGCGTGCACTGCCTTTCACGCACACCTGGGTCATCCACAGCCCACGGGTTTGGAAGGTGTCAGCAGGTTGAGCATCAACCACACTCTGCCCTTTCCTTGGTTCCAGAGCCAGTCACCTAACCAGCTGTGCTCCGAAGCCTGCCTGTTCTCGACCGCCGATGGCCATACCTCCGCTCCTGAGAGTGATCACAGCCTCTGGTCGCCCACGGTCAGCCACAACTGGGCAGTCCTGCTCCTGGCCTCAAACCCGGCAGGCTATGTTAGCAATAAACCAGCTAAAAGTTCGTCCCATTTTCAATCCCAGGCTGTGGGTTTGAAATGCTGACCAAATGTACATATGCACATATTTTCATATTTGGCTATATTTTTCAGAATAAGAATATTTCAATGCCTTTGAACAGGAAATTCACAAGAAGTAGAAAAAAGTGCATTAGAATAGAGAACTATGCGTTTTTTAATCAGGCAATAAAGCATGGCATACTTTGCCTGAAGCCCCCATTGAAAGATAATGGGTGCTCTATCCATGACAGAGCAGATGAATGCAACATAGATGATCCTTAGTCAATGATAGAACTGTAGAATAAAGTGCAGGTATCCAAGTTATAAAGTGCCAGGAGTATAAAGAGACTAATTTAAGTAGTGAGTCATCAAGTCTTCATGAGTCCAACTGAAGAAACTGTCCTTGTGACGGTAGGTTCTGGTGCGGATGGACTTTTGGAAGAGGATATTTTGTTATCCTGGCCATTAAAAATAATAATGACACTATTTAGTAAGATATACCATGTTTTTGAATGTGAAATAATATCTTAAGTAGAAAATATATGATAAAAAGGTTTGCTTGGTACTTGGTATCATACTATGAGGCTTTTGAGGTTGAGCTTAATGTTATTCCACGAATCGTGAGTTACATATCTTTCAACAGAAAATTTAATGCATGTGTGCAACCTTGAAATTGTGTTCAGTCATGTTGTGTTATTTTTAGCTAAAAGAAACTCATCTATCTTGTTTAAAAGGCGGTTCCCCATATTGCAATGGTTTATGGGTCACTGTGTTTTTATAATCACAAAGGAATATGTACACAGCCTTGTACCTTTACCTTTTCTTCAACATTATACCTTGTTTTTGGACGGAAATAAAACATTTCATCTTCACAAATTTGCGTGAGTTTTATCCTTTAAGGGCAATGTCACCCACCTATAATTAATAGAAAATTATTTTCCACCAGAAGCTGAAAGAAAGAAATCATACATATTGAGTTCAAGTATCACGGGGTCTTGTTCACAAGTGTGGAGATGGAGTCAGAGATTGACCGATAAATCGGTGCAGCGTGCGCAGGGATGCAGTGGCTGTATCGGACAGTTGCGGTGAAGAGGGAGCTGAATCGAAAGGCAAAGCTCTCGATTCACCGGTCGATCTTCATTCCCTCCCTCACCTATGATCGTGAGCTTTGGGTAATGACCGAAACGACAAGATTGCAGAGACAGGTGGTCCAAATGAGCTTCCTCCACAGAGTGCTTGCATGGGCAGTGAAAGGGTGAGGAGTTCAGTCACACTGAAGGAGCTCAAAGTAGAGCCACTGCTCACCAACAGTTGAGGCTCGGGCATCTGTTCCGGATACCTCCCTCCCTGGGGCATGTTCTGCCAGGAGACACCGGGGAAGGGGTTTTAGAATGCTCAAGGAATGGGCTACACTGGCCTAGGAATGCCTTGGGATTACCCCGGATGAGCTGGTGGGTGTGTAAATGGATAGGGAAGTCTGGGCATCTCTGTCTAGACTGCTGCCCCTGCGACCTGGCAATGGATGAACCCCGAAGAAAATTTATGGATGGATCTATATGAATTGTAAACATTTGTGCATGATTTGCCTGTATGTGCTTTGCCTGAGAATGTGTCAGAGAGAAGTAGACTTGCTTTCATACATAAATAATCTTTCCTTCATAGCCAATTTTTGTTAGACTCTGTGCTTGTCTGATTAAATGAAACACCGGTAATATATTCAAATGGAATCAGTTTTAATTACCGCCACTTAGGTAATGGAAATCCTATAGTGTCTATTTGTTGTTTCATTGTGAACTGGTCTGACGGCTGGATTATTCTACATCAATGCCAAGCCGCAACCTAAATAAGAAATGTATTTAGTAAATAGATAATGTTAACACTGAATCTCTGAATAAAGGGAATAAAGATAATCTTGAAATAAGTGAATTCATTTCTGAGTTAAGTAGCAAATTTGCAGTTTTATAATAGACCCACCGACCACCACACAACAATAGTTTGGCACATTACATCCGCACTTCTGTGGAACCTGGTATTCCCAGAGGTCTCCCATACTGACCAGGCCCTGCCCCGCACAGCTGACAGGATCTGGCTTTCGCATGCAATATGGCAACATATTATGCAGTTTTGGATTTATTATATTATTACAAAAAACTTTTTTGACAAATGTCTTAAGTTTTCTTGAAAATAAAATCAATATTAACTGCTCAGGAAAGGCTGGTGACCCATAAAACATGATCTCATGGCCCATAAATGGTTTTCAAGTTAAACAATATGAATGGGACTTTAAATGTATGAATCATTGTAAAAATAAAGCCTTTTTCACTATTTGTGTGGATTTCATTGTAGGCCTTATGCATCTATAATTAAATACCTAATCATTATCCCTCCATTATTAAATAAGGTATATACAGTGGGGTAAAAAAGTATTTAGTCAGCCACCGATTGTGCAAGTTCTCCCACTTATAATAATGACAGAGGTCTGTAATTTTCATCATTCTCACTTCAACTGTGAGAGACAGAATGTGAAAAAAAAAATCCAGGAATTGACATTGTAGGATTTTTAAAGAATTTATTTGTAAATTATGGTGGAAAGTAAGTATTTGGTCACTTACAAGGAGGATCTCTGGCTCTCACAGACCTGTAACTTCTTCTTTAAGAAGCTCTTCTGTCCTCCACTCGTTACCTGTATTAATGGCACCTGTTTTAACTTGTTATCTGTATAAAAGACACCTGTCCACAGCCTCAAACAGTCGGACTCCAAACTCCACTATGGCCAAGACCAAAGAGCTGTCGAAGGACACCAGGAAAATAATTGTAGACCTCCACCAGACTGGGAAGAGTGAATCTACAATAGGCAAGCAGCTTGGTGTGAACAAATCAACTGTGGGAGCAATTATCAGAAAATGGAAGACATACAAGACCACTGATAATCTCCCTCAATCTGGGACTCCACGCAAGATCTCATCTCGTGGGGTCAAAATGATCATGAGAACGGTGATCAAAAATCCCAGAACCACACGGGGGGACCTGGTGAATGACCTGCAGAGAGCTGGGACCAAAGTAACAAAGGTTACCATCAGTAACACACTACGTCGACAGGGAATCTAATCCTGCAGTGCCAGACGTGTCCCCCTGCTGAAGCCAGTGCATGTCCAGGCCCGTCTGAAGTTTGCCAGAGAGCACATGGATGATACAGCAGAGGATTGGGAGAATGTCATGTGGTCAGATGAAGCCAAAGTAGAACTGTTTGGTGTAAACTCAACTCGTCGTGTTTGGAGGAAGAAGAATACTGAGTTGCATCCCAAGAACACCATACCTACTGTGAAGCATGGGGGTGGAAACGTCATGCTTTGGGGCTGTTTTTCTGCTAAGGGGACAGGACAACTGATTCGTGTTAAGGAAAGAATGAATGGGGCCATTTATCGTGAGATTTTGAGCCAAAACCTCCTTCCATCAGTGAGAGCTTTGAAGATGAAACGTGGCTGGGTCTTCCAGCATGACAATGATCCCAAACACACCGCCCGGGCAACGAAGGAGTGGCTCCGTAAGAAGCATTTGAAAGTCCTGGAGTGGCCTAGCCAGTCTCCAGACCTCAACCCCACTGAAAATCTGTGGAGGGAGTTGAAAGTCCGTGTTGCTCGGCAACAGACCCAAAACATCACTGCTCTCGAGAAGATCTGCATGGAGGAATGGGCCAAAATACCAACTACTGTGTGTGCAAACCTGGTAAAGACCTATAGTAATCGTTTGACCTCTGTTATTGCCAACAAAGGTTATATTACAAAGTATTGATTTGAATTTTTGTTATTAACCAAATACTTATTTTCCACCATAATTTACAAATACATTCTTTACAAATCCTACAATGTGAATTCCCGGATTTTTTCTCACATTCTGTCTCTCACAGTTGAAGTGTACCTATGATGAAAATTACAGACCTCTATCATTATTATAAGTGGGAGAACTTGCACAATCGGTGGCTGACTAAATACTGTTTTGCCCCACTCTACATACCGATAAAACTGCAATACCCATAATCCTCCGCTCGACAGCTCGTTTGTGATTGGTCAGAATATAGTCCAATCCCAGTCGGCCGTGTACTGCAGTTTGAGCATCCTTCCGTCATGGCGTCTGTGTGGTGTAAATCGCTCGCGAATCCTGCGGTTTTGGCCGTATTTCTCCTGGTTCTGCTTCTTCTCCCGCCTGGAGGGGGACAGAAGAAGAAGGAGGTAAGATCACCAATCCAGTGTGTCAATTGAAATGTCAAGTTATCCAAAAACACGTCGCAAAAACTCATTGCGGTGTCCCATGAAGCTTACTGCTGCCGAAAGAGCTGATTTCCCGATCAGGAAGAGGCATTTATTGTTAATTTATTCTCCTCAGTATGTTTATTATTGTGTGGTAAACATTGTATTGAGCTTTTCTTAGTCTCGTGTAACACTGTGCATGCACATGGATACAGTGTAGCTAACGTGAGTAAACATTATGCTAAACATGAAGGTATGCGCGACATGTAAGCTAACTAACTAATGTAAGTCATTGCAGTCGTCTTCTGTTTTTGTGATGTTGAATCTAAACTTATAGCTGTCTTTCTATTGCCTCAATGCTTTGTTGAACGCCGTTGATATGTGTTTCCATTAGCACAAAGCTAATCTGTGATCTATATATGGTCATCTATGCCATTATTAGCTAGCAGGATTTGATGAGTAGTTTGTACCTGTGCACCTTCCTTGACTTTCAGCTTTACGTGACAGCTTTTTGGGCCTCTTTCTCTGGAAACTAAAAAAAACCCCTCTTAGACCGCAGACGTCCGCCAAGAGGTGCAGTTCCTGTCCTTTTAAATATTGATGATGAGTGTGTTACCTTGATAACTAACAAACTCATCCTGGTTATTATCCAGCTGGAGGATTGTGCCCTATGCATGGATTAATGGTAGGCCCCTGAGCACAAAATGAACATTGAGACCCTGTGAAGAAAAGTCGAGCAGCATTCTTCCTCTTAAGGCCAAATAGTCAGGAGAGATTGTTCGTAGTGATTTGTTGTTTAAATTTTTCAAGCACCTCCTGGGTTTTAGTATTATTATTATTATTATTATTGACAACAAACAACATATTTATTGTGCATAGTTTTCCCTGTTTTGATGACAGTATTAGTATTACAAACTTTAATTTAAGAAGTTTGGCTGCCTTGAGAATGAAAAAGATTTCTCTCTAACTAATTCTTGAATGAAATTGAATGAAAAAACTACTCTAGGCCTGTGCATGAAGGCCAAAAAGCACTGGAATGATGCTTTAAAGCAGAGAAAAGTCAAACGGCGTATTATTGCACATATTTTAAAGTTTGAGATACACCTCTAACCGGTTGATTTATTGGTTAATGCTCTCTTAGGTTTTGTTAGTTGACAAATCATTTAATCTTACATGTTGTAAGATTAAATTAAGGTATTCACTACTATTCATAACTTGCCAAAAGGGTCACAAAGTATTCACAAAATAATACACTTCAAAAAAATATTTACCAATTATATTTAGTAGTATAGTCTGTCTGAGAAATGTCTTCTTTAATCTGGCCTGATTATGTAAATATCATAGATTTGGGCTGAATTTCTCCATTGTACCATTTGCTTCAGTTTTCATATAGAAAACATTGTTTGAATAAAACAATTTGTCAACCAACAAAACCTAAGAGAGCATTAACCAATAAATCAACCGGTTAGAGGTGCTTCTACGTTTAGTTTATTGTTTTTGTCACTGTCTCTTTAAGGGGGAGAGTCGTGCACCAAGTTGGGCGATCAAGAAGAAGCATGTGCAGTATAGAATATTAGTAGAATATTCTTTTCAGACGTTTTGAACCACTTGTGATGTTCTTTTTTGTTGGGATGTTTTGTAGAGATCACCTGTTTCATTCAATACACTGCTGCTGTTTCTCATACCTCACACTCAAACCACATAAGTCACAACTAGGGCTGGGCAATAAACCAAATTTAGGCAATTAACTCATTGACTGCCATTGACGTATTTGTCTGAGACCCTCTATTCGACAGGGGAGTACAAGACAATAAAAACAGCTAGAAACAAACTTATTTTTGCTGATCAAAGTAGACAATCCAGTCTTTCAGAATCTGGTTTCACATAGTCTTAGGAAACTTTTTCTGTGGGTCTTGAGGATCAGTGAAATTGAAATGTCTCCACTGTGAGACAAATAAAGGTTTATCTTATCTTAAATCATCAAAAACGGCTGGCAGTCAACAAGTTAATCCGCTTTTGAAAAAATCGAATTTGGGAAAAATGTGAATCGTGAAATCGAATGAAGGATATTGTAAGAGTTCCTGCAACACGTGAATTATAAATAAAATTAAGAATAGTTTTGAAACTTGAATATTGAGTGGAAAGATCAAAAAATATTTTTAAGTCAGTCTGTCTTTTGGTGAGTTTAATGAAGTACTGTCCCTCAAAATGAAACCGGTATTATTGTGAACAGTATTCTATTGCCCAGCCTTGTCTCTCTCAGAGCCACACAGGCGCAGTTTGAATGAGCCATGGGAGTCATATCATGGGTTTTAATGTGAGAAATGTATTTTGCCTATAGTCTAAGGCCATTGCGGGAAAGTTTGATGAATGTTATTCAGGTGGCAATGGGAAAAATTGTGAAGTAGCAATTTGTATTCACTTCATGGTTTCTAGTCTCCATTTGTGCTCTTATATTTGCACTCTTTATTTTGTTTCCCTTGCGCGCCACAATATCTCTCCGGCTCAAACCTTTGGCGTCTAGTCCCGACTTCCCACAGCACAGTGGTATTTAAATATCCAGTGGCCATTACTACAGTTTCCACGATCAGGCCATTTAATAAACATGACCATTTTTTTCAATGACTAATACATTGTTTTTTTGACATAGATTTGTTTTTTCCCATCTACAGTTCCTACACAATATTTGTTTGTACTTTTTACTCTTAATGTTTTAGTGGGTCTTATCGACATGGGCATGCGCAACCTGGTTCAATATTGCTGTTAAAGTTATGAAAGGGTTAGTGATTACATGAACATAAGTCAGTCACGTTTGCCAAGTGTGCTTTGTTTTGTCTCTCGTCAACGTTCTAAAACTGACAGCTCTGCAAAAGTTGTCTACTTTGTCTTCATTTTGAGTAAAACTGCACTCTGGTTGTCTCTGGAAGTGATGAAAAGTGAATGTGAAACATACTGGGACTGCAGCAATTGTTGAATCTAATTATGAGTTTATAAACGAAAAGATGGAGAATCTATTACTTAAATTAGAATAGTCAAAGTGAGACGTGGGTATTTGCAGGAAACGCGAAATGACTTCATCCTTATCTGGATTGGGTTTACAGAGCAGAGGCAGCTGTACTGGAGTCAGGAATCTCACATCAGCACAGCACAGGTCTTTGCAAAGGTGTGCTGCAATGCAAGAATAGAAATGATATTAGCCAAAACGCTGATCTGCGCACCTTTTTATGAAAATGTTATTTATAACCTATAGAATATGTTCTATATGCAACTCTAGCTTTCTCTGGGAAAATCTGATTAAATTAAATGATGGATGGAGGAGTGGAAATGGGCAGTGAGAGTTGGCGCCACAGAACAGGCAAGGTAAGTTTATCTGTATAGCAACTTAAGTAAAAACCTGGATTTGAGAGTAGAAGTCCCTCTCACATTTTCCAAGAGACTGTCTCTGAAGATTTGGCCTGAATCTGATTTGCTATCTCCCCATGTGTAGTCTATTTGACTCGAGTGTTCTTCAGAGACCCAACAGGAGACTCGTCAAAATTATACAAAATTACTTTATTGCCTCCTGTGGACTCACCACCTGCAGAGGGTCAGTGAGGGGCTGGTGCTATGAGACTTGGGTGGCATCTCTGACTGCCACCCCCCTGACCCAGAAATGGATTAAAGGGTAGAAAATGGATGGATGGATGGATACTGTATTTCCATAATGGGATACCGGTACAAAGTGTTGAATGAGAATCTCCAAGTTTTCAACACTATAATTTAAAAAAAAGCTGATAATAATTTGATGATGTGGATGTTAAAATTAAGTCAATTATTACCTCTAGATTGACCTGATTGTTTTGGGAAGAGAGAGCTGTGGTTAAAACACTTTGCACTGTACATGTAGAAAGTGGAAGTTGAGAAAGGGATTTATGTGAAAGAAATCATGGTAAATTGATGGAACAGACCTGACCTGCATTTTAGTGTTCAGAATAATAGAAGTGAAACATATATTTTAGTCAAACTGATAGATCTTCAGGTAGTGGTAAAACAAAAGCAGACCCTTTATTATCATAGCAGTGCTGGGTATTATGTGGCCTGTGTTTCTGCCTTTGGGCTGACTGCAGCACAAAGAAACAACTCATGTAAGCATTTCCTGTTCTTCAGGTTATGGAGTCAGGGGAGCTACCAGAAAAGTCCAGGCCAGCACGACGGAGAATTATATCAAGTATCCAGAGAGTAGTATATCTGTGGAGAAATATAGATTGCAAACTGTGCGGCTGTATCCTGGGACCCAAGGACCAGTCAAATAAGTGGATTGGAATAACAAGAGGCTGGCCCCATGCACACCCGGGCACAATAACCAACTCTGTCCCTCAGGGCATTGCTGACCACTCGCAACTTTATAGCCTTATGAAGTTCTTTGGTTGAGATAAAACGGAGTAAGCATTATTGTCTCAAGATTCATCTGAGGATAAAGTGCAGTTCAACAATTTTTTACTGGTTTTGTTCCCATCAAATCGTGCGCAGACAGGTAGAATTAGAGCAAGGAAGGTCCCTCATTAAATATGCCTGTTAAAATGATTTTGTAGAATTCAAACTGATTTTCAAGGTAGAAGCGAAACAGAGCTGTCTATATATTTGGCAAAATTAATATTTTATTTTTAACAAGTGATTATAATGTTAATTGAGGTGCAACTTTTTCCCTTTCCAGCTCTGATACACCTGGACAGAATACTTTTAAGGGTTATACTTAATTGTATTTATTTATGATCTGCATTACCTAGTTATTGTTGCATCTACTTTCATTTAAACTGATGCTATAGTACTTGTGCTATATTTGGTAGTGAATATTGGTATTAGGAAAAAATCCAAAATGGTGCCCCAGCTAAATTTCAACTAACAAAATGGCAGCCCAAATGATGGCCTCAATCTCCTCAAAACCTCACTTTAAACCTTTGTTTCCGAGAAGGTCAAGATTTGTACATGTTGATGAGGACACTGATAAAAATGAGATAGATAAAACATAGCCATAATATCCCTTTTTATTTATTTTTTACATCTGACATTTTTTGTAAAGTTTACTTTTCAAAAGCTTCTTCTCATCCCTCATATTTAGGGCTCATGTGTTCTTGGAGCAAAAACGGAATCACAGCAAAACGTCTGGGAGCAAGTAATCAATCAGAGTGGTGTCAGAGGCGTTACCTGCTGCAGTACAATTTGATTTGTCTGCAGCTCCATCTGAAGCGATCACATATCAAGTCATATCTTCTCTTGCATATCTATTCATACAGATCAGTCCTTGTGTTTTGTTTGTGTCCTTGCATTTGTGTTGCCTTTGCTCCTACGTTCCATCGCAGTGCCTTTCTGTAATTCTCCTTTCTCCTCTGTGCATAGTATATTTCCGAGCTCCATCACAGATTGATATAAAGCACCCCATTTCTTAAACTGCTGCTAAAAGTAGCCATAAAGGGCGGCGTGGTTTGCGTAGTAAGATGTTTCAATGTTCTCTGAAGTGAATTCAGGGGTGATTTGTTTGGATCTCGCTCATTAGCTGTAGTCATCTGAATTATTGATGCGATGATGTCAGGCCTGCTTTCCCGGTGACTGATTGCCTGTGTTCGTAAGTCATTTTCCTCCCTCAACTAAGTCCCCAGCCCACATTTCTATAACTAATTTTCTGAGTGGCAAAGAGATCTCCTTCTCTCACTCGTCATTCCACCTCTTTGACACTTCCCCATTAACCCTTTGCAATTTGCGCTTTACACCTAAATACAATAAGTGGAGGAGGCAAAGTAAGGGAAGTTTATTTTGAGTCTTGATTTGTGCATGACGGCAGTAACCCATCCGTCCAAGGTTGGATAGATGGTTTACTGGGTTACCCTGTAAAATATTAGTGCACTGACATTTTAAATAAATAAGTCTCGTGTTAGCATGACCTCTATTACGAAGTGAATGAGACACTTTAGTCTGGGCATGGGTTATAGGGGTTTTGGCCATTTCTGATGATGCATTCTTACGACTTCAGTCGAAACCAAACTTTTTTGGTTGGTTCCTACTTGGAAAAACTCCTGGCAATTAAACAGTTAGAAAAACCTTTGTCTTTTACTATAGTTTGCCTCTAACTAGCATTGGATAACCCTTTCTGCTGAGGATTACGTCACTGATCTTTAGTTTTTAAACAGGAATAAGAGCACAAAGTTCAATTGGACTTGGACATTGAACTTTTTTGCTTCAGCGACAGAAAAACTGAGGGATGAGGACTTGTGTTTGTGCCACTTTGGTCCTCGGTCCTGGAGAGGGGGCTGTCATAATGCTGCCTTATTGAAAACACTTGTCATGAGAAGAGTGCTGATGCAGCCACCACTTTCCTCAACCCAGAAAAAAAAGTTGGAGACGCAAAGTAGACCAGAAGAATGCACTTTGCTTTTGTCTGTTCCACCATTATTTGACTTTATAAATTGAGAAAAATATGCTCAAGATGACATGCGAGAATGCAAATGGACAAGAGAAACTGTAAATTAAAAGGTTGACAAAGCGCCTAATTTTAAAAAATAAATTATATGTGAAGTAAGCCCTAATTGGACATTAGTCTACAGTTGTACCTTTCAGTAACTGTTATGGTGACCTCCCAATGGACACATGACACATTGCACATGAGTGTCTGACTATATGACTTCTGACTGGAGTGGAACACTTGCGGCTGAGTGAGTAAAGTCTGGAAGGGTCACTGCTTAATGCCATCTTGGTTCATTGGAGGTGAAAACCAAGTATGTATAAAGTATTTTCTTTACTCATGTTACGTTACTCATGTGTTCCTTCAACCACTCAGATTGAAGCACACAATTCAGAACACAACTCATCACAGCGTTGCACGGTTGCCAAATGCCGGCAAGAGTGCCCCCCAAAAAAACCCAGAATGATTTTTTTTTTAGCTAAAAACGTTATGCAATCAACTTGGGCTATCAATATTCTGTTTTTTGTCTTTGTCTATTTATTACCTACAAATCGCTTGAAAAGAAGAATGCAGGAAACCAAAAAACCTGGGTGTGTTTCCCGCTGTGTGTGACAGGAGCATTAAACCAATCTGTACACGAACATTTTACTCTTAAAACACACATAGAACCATCAACATCTCGCCTCAAATTGCATTAAAAGTGACATCCGTGTCTTAATTAAGTTTGTATATTAACAAAAATTCACGCACTTTATGTCCGCCATCTTGGTTTGATTTGGCTGAGAGACGCACGAGAAGGCGGTGCAAATCCGACGTAACGCAGGCGATCCTGATTGGCTGATTATTTTTTGATCTCCTAAAGGAGTTTGCAATGCGCTCGATCCCAGCCCTTGTGTTCAGCGAAACGCCTCTGGTGGAGCATGGCGGAACTGCTAGGGTCTGTACCCTTCTAGTACCCTAGACTAGAAGGGTACTATTTTTGAAGATTTAACCCTATTCTTTTCCCGTTCCTATTTTTATTGAGAAGTAGGGATGTAAAAAAACTATGAATTTTCATGACCGACCACCGAGCCTCATTAACTGGTTGAAACCGGTTAATTGTGTAGTTTAAAATGGTCCACGTTCTTTGAAATAACAGCCATTTCGAGCCGCGTATTTTCCACAAGTGCAGCTCTGCGTTCTACTGGATCAGAGCTGAGACAGCGGCGCCAAAACCCACAACAGCTTCGGCACCTTTGCGCACAGAGAACTGCTGTTTTAATCTTCCCATTCTGCTGTGCTGCGGGTTAAAGCATTTTTAAGCAAAAGACGGCTCGTCCACATGGTCAGAGCAGCGAGTGACGACCGGAGTTTACTGATACATTGGCGCCAAGCCCCGGCGATCCAAGATGGCGCCCTATTCAAATGAATGGTTGTGCTCAGTGGCGCTTTGTGACGGCATGGGGGCTGAAAGATTAGCGGAAGTCGCCTGGAACTCTCAAAGATCTATGGGAAACTCTCCTGTATTTGGGCATCGTCTGGTCCTCCCGGTTCTGCGCAGTGGATGATCTCCCATAATGCGTGGGTCTCACACCGGGTCTCACGCACGTGCACAGAGGGGCTCGGCTGCGCTCTGACCAATCAGAGCAGTTCATCAGAGCGGGAGTTAGAGCGAGAGCCAGACGAGCAGAGTTTGTGGCACTAAAGTGTGGATTTAAACAAAACCGAAGGATTTAAGAAGAAAAAAAGTCCAGGATGACAAGGGACACTAAAATCCCCACAAAATCCGACCTTTATGAATGCTGTAGGTTCTCTGTCAGCTGAGGTTGAGCTGTTTTAATATGCATTGAGTCCTATGGGGAACATTTCTGGGTAGCCCACGTGAATTTAGTCTGGTTTAGTCTGCAGTACCGCGAGAATCCTCCAAGCACATGAGTTATTCAGCTACAAGCTAGTAATACCCTATCCAGTTATTATAATAGATCCATGATTGGCGCACACACCTAGATACGGATCCGCTCGTCACACCGTGCGAATAGGGCTTAAAATAGCGTTATGAAGAGAATTCACCTTTTCCTCTTTTTTGACCGACAGCTTTGACCGGTTAACGCTGTGACGGTCAACCACCGGTTAAACGGTCAACGATTTACATCCCTATTGAGAAGCATTCATAAAGAAATAGGTTTATGGAGAATCAGTGACTAATTGAAGCTCAGCACTTCCATAGAGTGGATACTTGCATGGATATGTATGAAAATTAAACTAAAGGCAGTTCCCAAGTGGAAGGACTGAAGGGCACAAATCAGAAATTAACGCTATGCCATTAAACAGGAAACGGTTATAATCTCCCCATGGTCAGGAGCTTAACTTGACGACACAACACTTTTGAGTTTAAGGCCTAATGTAGTGCAAACATGTTTCTTCCAAGTGTGCCCCACTTTTCTAGAGGGGCCTCTCTGGCCTCGGGTCACTGAGGTTCTGGAGTACAGGATAAAAGCCTCTTCACAGCATCTCTGCTGGTTGATGACTGTGGGGTGATTTTTGATCAAGTGTGGGCTAGCCAGGGTAAACCATTTCTGTAAAGTTATGTAAGGGCTGACGGGTCAATGTCTCGGGTTGAAATATATTAGATTTTCTGATTCATTCAAAGTGAAGGGTAGTGATTGGCAGGTGGTGAGCTGTGCAGCAGTTTTGCGCCTAGAGACTTTTAAATAACTGCTTGAGTGACCTGCTGTTCTCAGACACTCTCTTTTTGACCTTTTGTGAGGTGTTAATCACCACATGAGTCCGACGCTTGGAGTTGTTCCATCTGTTTTGTAATGCGAAATTCAAACATAGAACTATATATATTTTGTAGTCTTTCTCTATTCCTACGGTCCTAACTTTGACAATGCCACACCATACCCCTCAAGTTCTGGATATGAAAATGAGGGACATCTTTTGGTATCCGTTGATGCAATCCCACCATGACAACCATGCTCCAGCTTCCATTTTAGACAGATGAACAAAACGTTTATAAATTCCTATTTTCCTTTCAAGACATGTACTCCTAGCCCGACCAAACTCCTTGCTGCCGAAGTGAAAGCTGCATGACGTCTATTCAGACACAAATACCCGGATGTGAGGACTTGCATATTCATTCTAAAGCCTTTTATGGAGGTGTTAAGGCAGGCTTCCGGCACACAGTCGTAGTATTGTAGATGCATAAATGCTGTAAATGGTAGTTTCCTTCCATCTTTTAAACTTGCTATACTGACTATTAAGCTCCAAGTCTTTGTGTGAGCGGTTGGTAGAACCAAGTACATCATTAGTGTGTCTGTGATTGGCATCTAGGACTGACAGCTCTCCCCTTTGAGTTGAACGTTCACTGGCTGAAAATATGAGACAGAAAGCAGAGGTGTTGCTGCTGTCGGATTGTCCGTTTACCAGTATTTAGGTTCTGCTCAAGTGCTGTACATAGAAAATCCCCTTAATTGGATACGCCCAATTATTTACCCTGTCTGAAATCTGGATTGCATTGAGTTTTCCCATTGGGTCCATGTGTGTTCGGGTTTCTCATACCTGTGGCAGACAACTTGTCATTCAACACTTTCTCTTGATCAATGATAATAATGATGATTAGTCACTGGCATTATTTTTTTAATTTCCTGACAGATTTTATTCATCCCCATTTATTGACATGAATTCAGGTTTAGTTAATAACATCACTTGTTTTCTCATTAGTCATTGTTTTGATAAGTTATAGCTGCATTGCTAACTTGGCTACTACTAACGCTGCTTGAAATTGAATTAATTTCTTGTGGTTTATTGGATGGTGTTTTAAGCACATGTTTTATGTCACTTTGTGCGTATGTCTCCTGTCTATGTCCAGAATCTGCTGTCGGAGAAGGTAGAGCAGATGATGGAGTGGTCCTCCCGCCGCTCTGTCATTCGGATGAATGGGGACAAATTCCGCCGCTTTGTGAAGGCCCCTCCCAGAAACTACTCGGTCATTGTGATGTTCACAGCTCTGCAGCCTCAAAGACAATGCTCCGTGTGCAGGTACTGTACATGCTTGTGTCTAATAACTTATAAAGAGGCAAGATGAACACTGCAAAACATTGTGTTTAAAAGCACTGCAGGTTTTGAGAAAATCAGAAGATCAAGGTTTGGGTAAAATAGAACTTTATTTTTTACACTTTTCTTTCTCTTAATACGTAATTAAAATGCATGTGAGGGCCTTTTCACCCACCTGAAACCTCTTTTAGCCTTTTGACACTAATAGTAAAAATATTTTGTTTTGTTTGAGTCAAATTAACCTCAATTTAGTGATAAAATGAATCTCTATATAAATCGACCAACACTGTTCTCTAGCCGTTTATTTCAGCACCATGGAGAGCTCTGCCATACCACGTTCCTTGGAAGTCTTCCATTGACTGCATATAGTTTCATTAACTTTTAACATTCTGAAATTAAATGTCACTAATGTTATAGTAATGCTTCTAGAAGTTCCACATGGTGCTTTCCCATTATCAAGGGTGCACTGTTTGAAGAGTTGGCCCGCAGCAGACTGTGCATTAAAGCCAATGATCCATATCCCTGTGTGAAAGTCTAGCTACAGTAGATCATGTAATCAAGTTGCGTGCTGTGACCTGGCCTGAAACTCTAATCACTCACTCGTCTCCTTCATCAGGCCTCTCATTAGATCCTCTATTTATCACATATGTCAGCATCCCTCGGCATCTCGCTCTGCTCTTCAAATGTCGATGCACTTGTCTTATGCATTATGTAATTTTAACTCCCAAGTCTAAACATAATGTATTCAGGTGCTGTTTGTTGTATGCTGTTTTTTCTCATTAACATCTTTGGTGAGAGTCTCCCATCAGCGGAGAACGAAAGATGAAGATAAATGTAACACATTGACCTTAAAGTAAGCCCTAAGAACACTGAAGTGGGGCCTTAATCACTGTGGTGCTCCGTACCTCATCAGTCTTGTAAAACGCTTTTGTTCTACACTTAACAAAATAAAATATTTTCAAAACACAGCATGCACCCTTTACAGGGCGCACTGTGCTGTAATATTGGGTTACTCCTTTGAAAGGCAGGGAGCGGGGTATAAAATTTGCATCATAAATCAAAAAATAAAAAATGAATATGCCTTCGATGTAAGTTTGTTTTCTGCAATTTACTCAAAGATTGTTGCTAAGGAACTGTCGAGCTGAAAACAAGAAACCAAGGTTACAGTGAAAGTAAAGTGAAAGCTTAACAACTTTACTTATTTTTCTATTGACCACTTGTGAATTCAATTATCTCCATACCTGCATGTTGTAAATGTGTGAAGGCAATTGGCAATGAGTGGAATCTTGAATCAAATGCTCAGCTATAATGGCACAATAGTAGGAGGGAAGTAAGTAACTTTTCTTTTTTTATGTAGCACATTTCACAGACCAAGTTTACACAATGTTTTGGAATTACAAATATTTTTTTCAATTTCTAGTAGAGGCTGTTAAATATTTCTGGGTAACTGTGATGGCAAAATGCACAAACAAAACTATCAAATGCGATCCCTAATATTTGCAGTCGAATAAATGAACTGTGAAGGTGTGACTGTACCACCAGAGGAAGCCCAGGTACTACTAGTGTAGCACGGTACAGCACTTAAGAGAACAAACTGGATGCATTATCATGTCTTGTTAATGGCACACTCTACTGTTGACATAACCCACTCAGACGAATGGCAGCATGTCGAGGAGAAAAGGCGTTGGACCAGACTATTTGAGACGCAATCTAAATTAAGCAAAACAATTTAAACAAACAGTCTGCACACTCTGAATGTTGACACGTTCTTGTTTGGATCAGCATGTCGCCCGGTGTATTGATTCTGGTGGCACCCATCCGCTGCTTTGATAATATTGCTTGCTGGATGAGTTTGCCTCTGACAATCACCTGGATATGGAATAGTAGCGCTCGTATTTTTGAGCATGCTCATCAGATGGGTCTTTTAAGCAAGGTGATTTCCAATAAAATGGCAGACCCTGCGTTTGTCTGCAAAATAAATTCCCAATCAATATGAATATGCATTGTTATTCTCCCGCTATCATGTGATTGCAACCTGTTGGAATTAGTAACCATTTTAGAATGTTAGCGTGTCTTCACTGGGTCTAGCCACAAAAACTGATGGATGGGTGAGGGTTGAATTCTAACAACATTTGTAACTTATTTGATAACAGAGACTTGATGTCTTAAAATATATATTAGTTTGAAAACGCTGTAATCTATCTGCTTTTTGTATGCCCTTTTCCTAATGGCAGGACTTCAAAGGCAGTCTATCAGTAAGATATAACAATGGAAGGACATTCTCATAACCCTGGCCCTGTGTAATTAGAGGCTGTGCAAGAGACAGTTGACAAGAAGCACAATGTCACACCAGCTGCCACTGTCACAAATCAGAGATTCAAGGCTCCAACAGATAATAGTCTGTTTTTAGTACAGTGGGAGATATGCAATAGTTCACCGAGAGGACAAGGCATTGAACCACCACTATTTTGAATGAATTGTGTTGGAAAACTTCAACGCATAGATATCAAGTTCATGTGAAGTTTAGTCCAAATACTTCATTACCTGAGTCACGTCTTTTTGTTTCTGCTTTTGTTGTCAACGTGTTATAGAACCTATCACACCTCTCCTTCAATCTACTTACTTTCTTGATGACAATCAATAATGAAATAACATTTCCGTTCTGGTTTCAGGCAGGCCAATGAGGAGTACCAGGTGCTTGCCAACTCGTGGCGTTACTCGTCTGCTTTTTCCAATAAACTCTTCTTCACTGTGGTGGACTATGACGAGGGAGCAGATGTGTTCCAGCAGGTGAGCCTTTTGTGCCCTTCACTCTTTCATGCAAGCTTTCTCATAATTTTAATTGTGACTGCGATCAAAACGGCGTTATGTGTAAACATGTCTGAAAATCCACATACTATTTCTTAGGATCAAAAACTCCAAGGAAGATGCCAAAACAGATAAGATAAACTTTATTGATCTCACACAGGAGAAATGTACATGTCACATCTGGCATGGATAGATTCACTCAAGATTGTGCAAAAGAAAGAAATTTTCAAACATGTTAAATGCAGGATATATTATGTACAATAAACAAGTCACCATGTATTCCTTGTTTACATTAAACCCTAAACCTTTTTCTCAACATTATACCCATTCACACATTAGGTTCAGTTTGTACTCCTCAGTTCATTTTTATTATGTCTTTGGTTGCTACATTAGACTATAATGAAAAACTACATTACTTGCTGTTAATTGATTACGTAATGGCCCTGTTGTCTTGTTCAGTCATTTCTAGAGAAACCATGATAACATGAAAATGGTAAAGTAAAGCTCATCTGCAAATGCAAGCTCATAATGAATAGATATGCTGCACGCCTGTTTTGTCATTGCTCATGTCTTATTGACTTTTTCTTCCCCCCTATCTGTCAGTGTCTGGGGAAAAGCATAAAACGGTTGACTTATTGTTGAGGATAATTACTGGGAGCTCTGGGAGGTGCAGCTAGATATCTGTGAAACAAGGAAAGAGAAATCTGAAAAGAGTGAGCAGAAGATAGATTAGAGACATTTTGCATAATGGGATAATCAGCCTAGTTTTAAAGTCCCGTGCTAAGAATCGTTTGTTTGTCTTTCTGTGTGCGGGGGACATTTCATGCAAAATGGGTAATGCTGTTTGTGATGTTTGTGATATTGTTTTTGATTGCAGTTAAACATGAACAGTGCACCCACCTTCATGCATTTCCCGGCCAAAGGAAAACCAAAGAGGGCTGATACCTTTGACCTTCAGAGGATAGGGTTTGCCTCAGAGCAGCTGGCCAAGTGGATTGCTGACCGCACAGATGTCCAGGTACTCCTAAATATGTGAATGAGAGAATTTTGCTGTTTCACCACCTTTCACTTTGTGGTGAATCTTCAGACTGCTGGATTTATCCCACAAGGGGCAAAAATCGTATTGTAACTGAAAAGATGTGTCTAGCAACATTTTTCACTATTGTATTTTTTCTCGTCGTATTTAGACTGTTGGAATTTTGAAGGTGACTTTTTATTTTTAAACTAAAGCACATTTTGATAACCAGTGACTGAAATTCTCAGACAAAAATATTCTAGATCTGATGGAAGAAATGATCAATCTTTTTTTATTTATCAAATTTCATAGTGCGTTGAATTTGAGGTTTGAAAATAAACATATCGAATATAGGCGAATATTTCATTTTGAAATGTCGTAAATTGAGCAAGAGTAGAGATGATACACACCCTTCGTTTTAACTTCATGTGAATTATATACCACCCCATTATGTGTTTTATAATGAGTCAATGGCAGATAACCCTCTCATTGACTGCCATTGACTTGTAAATCAGTCTTGTGGCAGCAGCGCTCTGTGCGACACTTTGTACAGTGTTAAAATCACTTTTCTGCATGGTGTTTTCACAAACGCCTCATTTCTCTCCTTTATGTCTAAGACTGGTGATTTTTGTCACACCCTCTTTTCAACGGATTACAGGAGATCAAAACAATATTTCTCATTGTCATAGCACACAATATTCAGTGGGCCTGGAAAATCATTGAAATCATCAAAAATGGCTGGTAGTCAATTAGTTAGTCCTTTAAATTTTTGTTATTTTACCTGATATTTATTCCCAATTATTCATATTATGAGCGCTTCATTGTGATCATTGTGAATTCTTTGTATAGAAAATGTGTTTTTACTATTTCCCTCTCTGCTCTGATAAACATGTCAGAGCAGGAGAGGAAGGCCAAGCATCTGCTGACATCCTGTTGATTGATCTGGATTCAAACGGCTGCCTTTCAGAAGCAAGGAAAAGAAGCACTTATACTAAGTGCTTGCTTTCAGCCATTTCGATGTGACTGTACTTGACGAACAAGAGAAAGAGACCTGGAGAAAGCACCAATGCATGATTCAAAAAAGACTGTAAAGCAAAGTCAAAGTCGACTGGGAAACTCTTTGGGGCAGAAGAGCATGTAGTTTTCTGTGAAAAATCATTACACATACAATACACATGGAGCTGCTAAACTGTATTTCATGTTTGTTTTAAATGTATTTGTCATTTCTAGGTATTGTGATCTAATTCAGGAGACTTTTGTATTATAGATCCGTGTTTTCCGCCCTCCTAACTATTCGGGAACGATTGCGCTGGCTCTTCTGGTCTCTCTGGTCGGAGGGCTGCTGTATCTGAGGAGGAACAACCTGGAATTCATTTACAACAAAACTGGATGGGCCATGGCTGCACTGGTAACAGGCTATGACAATCCCTTAATACACTTAATTTGGTGCTACATTTCTTGCTTATTCTTGTTGTAGTGCGTCGTTTTTGCCATGACATCTGGTCAGATGTGGAATCATATCAGAGGCCCTCCCTACGCTCACAAAAACCCGCAGAATGGACAAGTGGTAGGTTCTAGTTTTCTGTCTATGCTCTAATGCAGGTAATGAGGCGGCCAATTACTTTCTTTGGGATATTGTCGAAAGGCTGAACCCATTTTCACACGATTATCATTTATTTTGCAATAACATATTTTCTATTCTGTGAAAAGCTACTTTATTACCATGCGCACATGCATATTGTTCTGCAACATATTTAAAATACAAAAGGTAATTTTATAAAAAAGGAGAAAATTATTTTTGTGAATATCAGTTTTGAGATTTTCTTGGTTTTACTTGGATTGAACTAAAACTGGACCTAAGGTTAGGATGGTATTTTAGACTGATTTACAAAATGTTTTTGACAAATTACTCGTTACATTTTACATTCATTGTTTAGAACAAATGTGAATATTAATCTGGGGAAAAATGGCTTTGAAATGAGGCTATTGACTCCCATGCTCTAATGTGACGTTCACAGTAAGCTTCTGCTCCCCTTTTCCCCTTCTCTTCAACACTCAACACAAAAAATCCACTAAATGGTACTGCCATAACATGTCACATTAGTATGTTGTAAAATAATATTGCTTGAAGCCTTCAGCCTTTGTGGGCAATATGAGCTAACAACACCGTGATGTGTTTATAGCTTTGTATTTGTTACTCTGCATCTGTGTCGGTAAATCTTTTGATTCAGCTTTCATTCATGCCACGCTGGTTTGCTGCAGACGGGTGACCCATGTACTCGGCTCAGAGGAGGAGAGGAGCACTCCTGAGGCTCTGATATTTGCAGAGCTCAGTCGGGTTTAGTTTCAGTGCCAGTCCTTGCACAGACCATTTAACGTCACAATCTCTTTAAATAAAACCACTGTTGCACCTCAAATACTTGGCATTCATTTAGCTATGCATTTATCAGAAAAGGGTCTTTAAAAAAAAAAAAAAAAACTATGCAATTATAAGTATTGCATTGTTTTCACCATATTTGGGTGAAATGTATATCTTTAATTCAAGAACGGCCGTGAGACTGCCTTGATGTAATGTACATGTACATATTTGGAAACAGAATCAGTACTCCGTCCATAACCCAGGCCCCACAGTCACTATTTTCATTTGTCACTACACACATTACTTAATACAGTCTATTCTATTATACTATAGTAGATTATTTGGGAAAATAAATTTTTTGTCAAAGGCGTAGTGGGACATTCAAGCGCAACCCTCTTAAAATGAACAAAGCAGCAGAATGTAGCATGTTCTTATGTTGTGACTGTTGGTGTACAAAGAGAGACTGTGGGAGCTGTATTTTGCTCAGGCCACGGTGCATTTCTACAAGGCTATTGTGCTTCTTACAAACTTGAAGAAATAAAAATCTCTAGGGAGAATATATAAAAGTATTCGTCAAGTGAATAAATACATATTTGTCGCACAGTGTCACAGCATCCTGCCTATTTCTGCTCTCTCCTTCCTGTCCCAATCCACTCCTTTTAAGTACCACTCCATTTGTCAGGCTCCTCTGCCACTGTCATTTTACACTCTTGGACAACAAATGGCTCCCGCTCCTTTTCTTTACTTCACATTGTGACTCCGCCTATTTGCTCATTACTATGCAGCAATGCTCAATTTTTCTACCCATTACATTGTGTGTGATGCTTTTTTGTACCAGGAAGTGATAAATTAAATAAAATGATGGCAAATCTGGGAAAAAAAATATAATTGCAATTAATAGCAGACACAAATGAATCACACTTACCCCCATTTTAATACAATAAATTACCTTAGATAAACGACACCTACACATGTAGGCCTAAGAGTCACAGGCTACAGTCACATATGAATAGAGGTCCGTTCCTTTCATATGTTGAACTGTTCCTGGTGATCATTCTTTTACCCTCGCTGTTGGTCTGACTCCAATGAGCTCTGGTTGGTTGCTCAAGAGTTTTGGGGATATTTTTTTCTGAACTCTCGCCCCCTAAGAAGTCGCTCTGTCGCACCTCAACTACAAAACATTCACTCCTAGGTACCTTTTATACATCCTCCGCATGCCATGTGCTGCACTTAGTAACTCAATAGATTAGTAGGTGGTAACAGAAACACGCTACATTGAACGACTAAAGTCCTTATTCATTGATAAAGAACCTTTTATGTGTAGAAATGTTGAGTTACAGTATAAGGTCTACTTGGTTTCTTTGTTCTTGTACTGGAGTTGCTATTGTACAATCATGCTCAGATTAGCCATGGATAACGCTCAGCTTTACTTTAATTTTTGTTCTCACAAACTTGAACAGAAGAATCACATGGCGTAAAAAGTATCACAAGACGACGCTGTGGAGGTCTGGGGTAAATGACTCCCACTGACGCCATTTATGGCCTCGATAAATCCCCTTTGCCTCTTTCACTCGATGAATGGCTAGAACAGAGCAAGGGATATTTGGGATCTTTCTCTTATCTTCCCTGTTCGCCTTCCCTTCGCTCTTTGTGTTACTTCTTCACACCTTCTCTATAATCTCCTTCTATCCCCCTCTTATTCTCAGCGCCTTCCAGACAGTGTAATTCCTCTAAAATGATGAGCAAGCGGGGCCAGGTGGACTATATTGAAGGGATTTGCCAACTGACAAATGGTACAAGCGCGCAGATGAAATTGCAGAGGGCATCTCGGTGTGCAGCCAGGGAAAAAGTGCTATGTCATTTTTACCAAGACACACACAAAGAGAAATGGTCTACCATCCAACGTCATGAAAGCCTTTTAAAAGAATGCATACCATCGCACACAGTTTTAGCATTTGAGCCTTACTTGCTTACTGGTAACTTTTGCATACTTTTTTACACTGTCTACACAAAAGCAGTAACTATTTTACTGTTCATAGACTAAAAGAAAAACCCTGGAAGGATTGAAAGTCCTTCAGAAGACTTGCGGCATAAATCTGCAACTGTTGGCGGCGCACCACTCGTACCAGGGCAACACATAACTCACTTTCCAACAAGGCATCCCTGTATGTACTAACAATCTCTAGACTCTTTTTGAATTGGCTTACTTGGGTAATTCTTCCATGTTTTACGGACTTACAGCACAATATATTTTACTGGTCCCCCCTTTAAAAATAAAAAAAATGCTATCTGGGAGAAAAACGATAATCAGTGTAAGTATAGGTCATTTTGGATACATACTTTTTACATAGTTTCCTACAGCATCAAAGTATTGACAGAAAGTCATGTTGTTGTTCTCTCTCTGAACAAAGTCATTTGTGTGGTTAATTAGAAACTGCCTTCATTTCATGTAAGGGACATAACTACTAAAATCAGTGCAGGGTTCTTTTTTTGCGAACATGGAATTTGATGAATGAAATGATAGCTTTTATTCCTGAGTGAAAAAAGGTGAGTTCCCTCTAACCTCTCTGAGTGCTTTATGAAATTATGGCATTTATTTTCAAGCAATGCAGTGCTCGCTCTGAGACCCCTAAAGTGAAATTGCAAATTAGGTTTGGTTTATTTTACGCAGAGAGGCTTTGCTACCAAATAAACAAAAATAAAAAGACAGGCCTTTAAAAACAGGTTTTAAATGGCTTCATTCCAGTCCTGTGTAATTAGTCGCAACTCTCTGCGGCATGTGTGAACACAGAACTGCATAAACATAAGCACTAATGAGATTTCAAAGCATCACCTGAATGCCTAAAATAGACTAAAAGATACGAATATTCATTAAAACAGTGACCTTGACCTAACAAAATTGTCATTCAGTACTGTTAAAAAACTGCTACTAATATTTTTGTCACAACCCTAGTCTTGCCCAAGTTAACAAGTCTGATGTTTGTTCATAAGTCCTTGGTCCAGTCGCGCCTCCTGACCTTTAGCCAACCAACCCCTGCTCTGGCACAGATGTGATGGAGAGCGCTGCATCAGCATCTGTAAAGGTCATCTGTCTGCGGTTACCCCTGATACTGGTGCAAGTGTTTGGTGCACATGTGTTCGTGAAAGTGTCTATGATCACCCAAAGCTCAGTGTTCTCAGATCTACAGAGTTGTATTTAATAAGGTCAAGTCATCTGAACAATCCTCCATCCGTGTTTTTGATCTGGCTAATACTATTTTTTAACTAAGCACAAGCGTGACACAGGACAAATTCATGCTTGCAACGTTTTGTAAATACAAAAACAAAAAATGTAATATTCAGTTTAGTGTATCCTCTTAAAACATTTGTTGGTTTCTAAGCTCTCGTGTAGCAATCCTTTTGGGTGCCCGCTTTCAAAAACACAACGCGTAGGCGTAGATCCATTTTTGAACTTGTTTATTGTAGAAAACACTGAAATGAGTTGTGTGTACGCGTGTGCGCTGCGGTCAAACACCATGTCGGTCACACTCATTATACCGATTCCCTGCACCGGTCCCATATATTTACATTATTACTTTGTCCCCCTCTAAACGACAGTGGCTCAGTTGGTAGAGCATTGGGTTCGAGCCCACCACGAGACCTTCTCCACAGACTTCCACTGATGGCTGCTGTCGTTGTGTCCTTGGGCAATACACTTAACCCACTTTGCCTCCAAGGAGCGCAGAAGTGATGTTCGCTGCTTGCCTTGATGTGTATATGTATGTGTGTGCATCAAACTGAAATTTCCCCATTGTGGGAAAGACATGCATTTTAATATTTTATGATAATTGGTAAATAATGAATAACATACCAGGAAGTTTAAACAAAAAAAGGGGATTTTAAATTATAGAACTTAAATTATAGAAATTATAGATTATTTAGACAATTTCATGAACTAAATTATGCCGCTAACAATACAAATGAATAATTGTATATTTCCTGAACTGGAGTTATAGTTTTAGACACAAAATAATTCTTACAGATGTCACTGAAGGTTAAAATCAAAGTCTGCAAGTCTTTGTTATTGTATGAGTGTGACAGTCGCATTAGTTTTTCTTTTATGGAGCATAATGTTATGACGCATAGACACGTAATTGATTGCCAGTTACCGTGTTACATGTTCACATCCCTCACACTTTATAGTAAAGCCCTGGGCATTCTGGCTGTAAATATTTACATATTCTCAGTGCTGCATGTGTGCCTCTTGGTGCAGACGTCTGATGGGCACTGAAGCCTGACAAATTGGCTGCTTTATGCACTAATAACCCAGGCACTATAAGGTCAATACTTAATGAAACCAGGGCTTGCTTAAACTCTACAACTTCCACACCTGCTTGTTGAAGCCTGATCTCGTTTTGATATAATACAAAAGTCACGACCATGTTGGTACTACACCGGTGTCTGGTATATTATGGTGTGAATTCTTGGTATTTGACATTAACATCTAAATATTCTAGACCTCACATAAGATTTGTGAGCTCTCAGATCACTGAAAATGCTGAAAGCGTTTATGACATAGCATTTCTCTATCACCTGAAGTATTAGCTGAAAAATAAACCATATAAGTCAGATTCATGAGCATGTATGGACTTGAGAAACCCATTGTGTAATTGTACCATGCACATCCCAAACTGCATTTATCAATCGAGAGGGTAGTACTTATCCATCGGACATCGGCTGTGGACCACCACTGTGCACAAGTGTCTAATGAACATACTTTCTTCTATAGATACTCAATCTTGAAAAAAACTATTCCACAAACACACTTAGTCTGTGCACACCTGCTTTTACACACGCTAATGAATAGAAACCTGCATTCTAATCCATCAGATTAATTGGAAGTGCCCAGCCTCGGATTGAGATTTTTTTCCTCCCCACTCACTACTCTGACTGCGACTTTCTTTCCACTGATCATCTTGTGTTTAGCATTGTGACAAGCAATACTGCGAGACTGCAAGAGTGCCATGTTTTATCGAAAGTGTTCTTTTGGCAATTTGTCTGGGCTTGAATACTGTAAACATTTTCATATAGATGTGACTTTTTGCCCCAGTATATATTTAGACTTAATGAAGGCCTCGCTAACAAAGTGGATTTGTTTTGCTTTAACAGGAGCAAGCTGTAAAAGAAAAAGGAACACAGTTTGATCCCTATAGCAAAGAGTTGACAACCAAAAACACCAGCCATGCCACTGGAAGTCTGTTTATATTATACTATTAATTATGCTATTAAGAATGGTTTCCTGGCACACTGCTGATAAGGACTGAATTGGACCTTGCTATTTCTAAACAGCAGGTTTGTTGTGAAGACAAAAGCATCCATTTCATCTGTTGTACTCTTTCAAGTGTAAAACTCTTCTTTTTGTCGCCACTGAAGCAAGAAAGAGCTGTCCACCCTTTACTCCTCCCTCTCTGTCATTCTCTATTCATCTCCCCATCCTTATTCCCGTGTGATTGAAGAAGAAATGAAGAGACACGCAGTCAAGTGGAAAGAGCTGCTGCGTGGACCTGGACACTAATAATGTGAAGAGCCACTATGATGCACAATGCAAGAATCTTATTTCCGCAAACTTTGTGTGTCTGTCCCTTTGATGCATGTAAATGAGGTTTGACAGGAAATCTAAAGTTTCTTTAAGGTCGTATGATTACATGACTTCTTAAATTCATAGTGGTTCTAGGTTCAAAAGAAAAGTGACAGTTTATTTGTTTGGTTCTGAGAAGATGTTTCCATCCTTTTGGTTTGGAAGTGATGAGAATGTCTTAAATGATGATTGCAGAAAAAAACACTAAATCTACATCAGGGGTATCCAAACATTTTAGTTTACCAGGGGCCGGCAACATTCAATCTATTGGATTATAAAACCGTTTTGACTGGATTCCGACCAATGTTGGCTCATAAAACGTATTGACTCACACCTCAGTTACATTATACTGAAATGTGTCTTTTGATTGGGTCACAAAATTGTATATATGGGACTAAAATTTCTGGGCTTTACAACAAGATATAGCAATGCTAATATGATGTGGCTGAAGTTTGATGGATGACACTGAATGTACGTCAATAGCCACTTGTTCACAAGGCAGAGGGCCACATCAATTTTTGTTTACTGTAGTTCTAACAATGATGGGTTGTGTTAAATAATCATGTTTTATCTTAGTGCATATAATCCTTGTGTGATTAACTTGTGCAACGTATTTGGATGAAATATTCATATTCTGAAGATTGGAGCAGACCGCTGTAGAGTCTAGAAAGAGATCATGTACAATCATGTTTCCTCCATGACTCTTTCCAAATTAGATTCATTATTAGACTCCTGCACACACTACATTTTCGAGGAAAGGCCACGTTCAGTCATACGGACGATTGTGAGGAGTTGCTTCTGCAGAGGCCTAAAATGGTCTATATCTGGGCACATTAGCTGCAAGGGGCCTGAACAATGTAACAAGCTCTCGTTTGAGTAAGTGTTTTTGTCTGGTGTCTATGACCTCTCTGCCCACTCTGAAAGTTGCACCTCTGTATTCGCCCACGCAGCGACTGGAAGAAGGCTTTATGACTCACAATGGGCACACTCACCTGAGTAATTTGCAACGCTCGTGTTCTTCACTCTTGCCTATTGTTTCTTGTCAAAAATGTATTCCAGCAGAGCATATTTTAATAGTATTTTTGATATTCATGGTTGTTGGAGTGGACAATCACTCGGTAAAGACTCTTCAAATATAAAATGGATAATGGCATTCAATCCCTTTTTTGTGAGTTTGTCTTAAATAGTTTACTAATTATACAGTAGTCCATTTTTCCCCCTTCACTTCCAAAACAAGGACATCTACACTACTTCTCAGTCTTCTGTATTTGTAATACTCCCCACGCAGCACTACAGTTTGTTTCACTTGTTTCTGCTCTTTGCCGCTAATATGATTCTAATGTTGTTTGGCCTGTTTTTAATTGGATCCAGCTGTGTTGCACTAACATTTGTCTCTTTCTCTTATTTGCAGAGTTACATTCACGGGAGCAGTCAAGCCCAGTTCGTAGCAGAGTCGCACATCATCCTTCTTCTGAGTATCCTTTCACCAATGAACATCCCACTTCTGTTACTCACATGGGTCTGTCATGGTAAACTTACTTCATAAAGAAGTTTAACTACAGTCAGAGTTCAGTTTAGCTGAGGACTTCCAGAGTCTTAAAACGGATTAATGATTGTTAGGTAATTATTGATCATAATCATATATCATGATGTATTATAATCATGATCATTTTGTAAGAAAAATGCAAGGAAAGATTTGTGAGAAGCCAGAATTTTCTGTATTTAGTGTTTAACAACATAAAGGAAAGAAAATTTAGGACTTATGCCCATTAGAACTTGTATTGCCAATCTGATTGTTATCTTGGAGTTTTTTCTATTATAAATATTTCAATAATTATCATATGTAAAAATAGCCTCACAAGGTTTTCTCGTTATGCATTTGTCGCTCGGTGCACTTAGCTTCTTGCTGCCTAACATGAAAGCCGGGTCATCTCACTGCTCGCTCCGTGGGGAATGTGTTGACCAGACCAAACAAGCTGACAGCACGATAGACATTCTCACTTTCTCCCTTGTACACTGGCACCAGAGCGGTTTGTTTGCTGCTTTGGCTTTTGTGTGCGCTCAGGAAATGATGCCGTTCATTCTTAGCTGTTGTGTTGTGTGCACCCACGGGAAATAGTGGGTCCAAGGTTGCACCTGCTGCATGGCAATATTGTGTTTTTTTTTTTTTTTTTATGCCCATCTGATTACATCTAAATGAAACCAACACCTGCTGAAACGCCCCTGCCCTTGTTGTCTCTGCATGAGGTGTAAACACATGTTACGATGACCAGCGGCGCAGACCTCCCTGTGGATCTAACCTTGTTTAATTCACCTCATACAGTATATGCACGCGGGACGAATACACAAGCTTTAGGATTAGGGGAAAAAGCTTTAAAGTTGGCATTTGTTGGTGCCTGTGCTTTCTCTGCATGAAATTGCATAAATGGATCTTATTTTCAACCGCGTGGGGTTAGGGTTAGGGTTAACCCTCAACCAGTGGGGGCGGCCCCCGGCCCAAAAGGGTCCGTGAGCATGTGTGCTAACATGCTTGTGTTCTCGCTCCTTGCCAGTGGTGGCGTATACCCGGAAACCTAATTATCCAATTAATTCTCATGGCACCTTGTTTCCTCTTAAAAACAGCATCACTACGTCCGTTAAAAATTACAGTCAATGGTCTCAACAGTCTTTCCAAAATATTTCAAACGGACGGTCCAAATGCTGATGTTAGCCTTAAAGAGCGACTAAACACCTGTGCCCAGCCTTAGTCCGCCCACATGAAGATTTGAAAATGTTCTCTTAAAAGGGCGTTGCCTGGAGGACCGAGGAACAAGAAGGGGGGCTAAGAGTTGGGCGTGGTCTGGGCTGTGATTGACAGCTCACTTGTCACACACACAAAAAAAACAGACAGTTGTCATTGCTGCTTAAAGCAATAGTTTACAGACCCGAGAATCTCATTCCACCCTTGTTTACACACTAAGATAATTGTAAAGCTACACACCTGAACCTAATCACACTCAATAATCTCAGAATCACTCATGTAATTTAATTTTAATCCACTAGATGGCGCCAGAATACTCCAAACTGCAGCTGGGGCGTGTGTGAGAGTTGAATGGGTTCATATCACTGGCTCTGACAGACTGACGTCACACAAAACAACTGATGTCATAGAGAACTTCAGAGTCAATGGAGAGGCCAGAACCAAATTAAAATGTAGTACCACCAAAAAGGTTGAGAGGGCGCCACACAAACGTTTTTTGGCTCAAAAGTGATATTTTATCTAATTTGAACTAAAATGTCAAAAAAATTACCAGGATATGTAGAGAGCACTACAATAGACATATTTATGGAGTTTATGAGTTGAAAAAAGTTGATTTGGCGTTTAGTCGCTCTTTAAGGAGCAATAGGCCGTTTAGAGCTAGCTTCCACTGGCTATTTGAGCCGAAGTGTGGAGCCAATCCACCGAAAATGTTGTTTGTAGCATTATTCACATTACAAAGCGTCAATCAGGAGCAGCGCCGGTCCTAGTCGCTTGCTAAAGCCAAAATCCAGGGACACAAAGAACCTGATTGGTAAGCTGTTAAGGCTCACAGCTGTATTTACAAAGACAATCACAATACAAACACCAGGGTTGAAGAATTCTCCAAACCATGGTTTTTTTAAAAACCCAAATAGATCAATGTGACACAAACTTTTACTAAGCTAGAGCTAGATCTTACTGTAAGTATGTATTGTGGACCAAAGTGAGTTGGTGCAAAACTCTATGAGCACTTCTCTATTGTATTCATTAAGCTAGGGGTCAAACATTATCTGTAACAGTGCATGTGGGACAAAATAAAGGATTTCTTGTCTTGATCCATATAATATAGCGACATAATAATTCTCATAATGCATGTCTCTGTGTGCTCCTTGTGCTCCATGTAATTAAACATGGCAGTTCCATCCATCCATATATTGCATTCTCTGTACTCATTCTAGCGTTCTCTTTTGGTGCATAATATTTTCCGGGTTGACTTGACTGCGCACTCGCTCGGGTGTTTAAAAATGCCACTGAATAAATCATGTGTTCTGATGTATTCCTCCGAGGTTAAAGGTTCACCTCTCCACATTTATTTGAATTGAAACAGAATTCTAGACTTTTATTAGTTTTGAGTTGAAGGTTGGTTCTTTGACCTTGCTACGAAAACGGCGGTGAATGAGATTGTGAAGTTATTGCTACTCTTTTGTATGAACGATTATATATTTTATTATATAGAGTGCATTGCTGAATTCACCAGCATATTTGAGGGTTCTCTCTGTGGTTTCATAGGCTTTGTACCGTTGTAGTACTAAACTGTTGAAATATACTTTTGATTTGTGCCGTCTACTTTCACCGGTCGACTTTTTCTTACCTGCCGTACTCCAGACGCTGCCATCACTATGGGCATGGTGTTACTGAACGAGGCGGCAACTTCCAAAGGAGACGTTGGCAAGAGAAGAAGTAAGTGTTTTTGTTTTGACACATTTTGCACACTTATAAAACGTTCCCATTCAAAATATGTTGCCAAGCATTTCTTTCTGGAAAACGTCACGAAAATGCGGTTATATTTTGCACACACACAAATGAACCTGATGATGATTGAGACTGCTCTGTCAGAGTTTTTCTCTTTTTAAATCAGCACTGGAAATGCCCTGCTGCGGCATAATTGGCATTTGCTGTACATGTGTTGATTGTACAAGTAGTGATTATTGTTTGGGTTGAGTCACTGGACGAGTGTGATTGAGAAAGGAAATGGTGGCTCTAGTTTTAGCCATATTTGGGATGTTTACATTATTTATTACCTCCCTTTCTGCCATACAAACATGCCATGTATATGAGACTTACTATGTGAATTATTTGTGTGTGTTTTACTCCTGACATCTACTTAACGAATCTTTCTATTCCCAACGGCTCTGTCCAGCGGCCCACACTGGTAGAAACAAACCATGACCCAGGGGTGTAGTCGTGTGTCCGTATTAGAGGATTAGAATTGAACTATAGTGTAATCGCTGCATGTTAAATCCCCTGCTCCACCTCCGTACTGCTGAGGCCAGCTACAGAAAATGATCTTCTGCTTCGTTTGCCATTTGCTTCCACAAAATCAGTTTCTTGACGTGAAGAATTACTTCACAAACACATGGACGTAGTCACTGCATATGCAGGAGCTGCGAGAGGGGTGAGGAGAGTAAAGCAAGGGTTTAAGATGGTGTATGATGACAACTTCAGTGAATACATTGTCATCAAATTAAGAGACAAGAATATATACCATCCTCTCTAATAATAAAAATAATTATTCTTATTTACATTTACAGACTCAAGGTCAATTTTAAAGACACTACAAAGACAAATACAAAAACACCTAAAATAATTATAATTTCAGCTTGATCCATCCATCTATTTTCTTCCGCTTTATCCAAACATGGTCTACCCTGGATGGATATTCTTTGCCAGATGAGATTATCAAATCATCGCTAAGTCAATATTTCTGTATCTTTGGCAAATTCATGCAAGCAATAAGCGCTATAGTGTATACTATAATTGGACAACGTTCAGAAAAAATAGTATTTTCTCATTACAAACCATGAAGACAATGAACTGTGGGTAATTGTATCCAGAGATTGAGTCAGTTAATGTCTCGGGGAGGCTGCTTCTAATCAAAGGAATTACCGTGAAGAACCATTTAGCATCATCATATCTATCCATATTTGTCTCCCTAATTACTAAGGATTAAGTTAATATGTTTATTGGCTTCCCATGCTTGGAGAATGTATACATATTTTGCCATGCCAATATATCATGATTTTGCCAGTGCCAAGTTTCCCAGTAAAAAGAGGGATTACCACCTTTGTCATTGCGGGAAAATCATTTTGCTTAAATAATATGTCTTCTGGCCAAGGTCATAAATCTCTTTGCATATTAGCATGCCCAGCACACGTCTGAGTTCAGCACTGATTATCCCTAGATGCATACTAAGACAGCAGTCAGTCATAATTGATGTGCAGTGGGAAATAGATTCTACTACACTTAATGATGGCGCTCTCACTCACTCAAACGTGAAGGTGTACCAGGGGGGACCGGGGCCAACGAGGGACACTCCCTGGAGAATAAAGGCCTAATGGGTGCAACTTTCAATCAAGTCAAAGCCACATAAATGATGCATGCATTCGATTTGTCAGAAAGGCAAGTTGAATTAGTCATAAGACCTCTGATCAATCTTTAATAAGTAGGTAACCAAAGGATTACTTTTCACAAAAAAGCGTGTATATATTTTTGTGCAGTCATTGGAGAAAGTATTACACACTTTTAAAGTTTGATTCATTGTATAGCTGGTAATCGTATTGTCTGTGCTTAGATTAAGCATTTTTCTAAAATAAAATAAAAGCACTCAAATCTTGATTATCGAAGAGTGTTAGATGTATGTAGTTAGAGCAGTGTTCCCTTTGAGCCGTCGCACACCTTTTCCATTGAAAAATATTGTATGGCAGACCACCATCTGAACATTTTACCAAAAAGAAACTTCACAACCTCAATTAACAATGCAAAGTGTTTTGAGTAACCAAACATGCACAAGGGATGCATGTTTTTTTATTTATTTCAATCAATCAATCAAATTTTATTTATAAAGCGCTTTTCATACATAAGATGCAACACAAAGTGCTTTACAGATTGGTTAAAAACAATCCCGCCGGCCCAAGACCCCTCCCCCAGACCACCCAACAGACCCCCCCCAAACCACAGACAAACACACACACACGCGCTCATGAACACTCATACACACACACACACACACACACACACCAGTAAAACAATAAAAACATGATGAGAGACTTGGCAGGGTTCAGATGCAACCAGCTGAAAAAGCGTCATCCAAGGAGCCGTCTGCACCAGGAGCAGAGAGCCGCCCGTAGCCACAGGGGACGACACAGGACCCAGAGGAGACATGAAACCGAGGCCCCAGGCCCCCACCAGGCCCAAGAGTCCGACCCCCGCAGCCACACCGACCACTGCTCCCGGTGCAGAGGGCTCCTCCAGAGGAAACACTGGGTACACTAAAAACAATACAATAAGTAAAACACTAAAATGTGAGACTAAGAGGAACACACAATACATGAATAATAGCAATAGCAATATAATAAATAATAAAAGATAAATAGAATGGAATAATAAAAACTAATCAAAAGCTACTCTAAAAAGGTGCGTCTTGAGCCTACTTTTAAAAATATGAACGTTCTCTGCGGCCCTGAGCTCCTCCGGCAGACTGTTCCAGAGACGGGGGCCGTAGTGCTGGAAAGATGCCTCGCCGTGAGTGTGTGTCCTGACTTTGGGGATGGTTAGGAGTCTGCTGCCGGAGGAGCGCAGGGGCCGGGAAGGTTCATAGGATAAAAGCAAATCTGAAAGATAAGAAGGCCCAAGACCATTAAGACATTTAAAAACCATTAAAAGAACCTTAAAATTGATTCTGAAACACACGGGGAGCCAATGCAGCGATTTTAAAACCGGTGTAATGTGGTCCCGCCCCCTGGTCTTAGTCAGGACACGTGCGGCCGAGTTTTGGAGTAATTGAAGACTTGCAATGTTCTTTTTGGGAAGACCAGAGAGCAGGGCATTACAATAGTCAATGCGACTGGTGATAAAAGCATGCATCAGCGTCTCCGTGTTGCCCCGAGAGAGAATGGGGCGGACTCTGGCGATGTTCTTTAGATGATAAAAACCTATTTTTGTGATACTCTTGATGTGAGGAATAAAAGTCAGCTCAGAGTCAAAGATTACGCCCAGATTTTCCACTTGTGATGATGGATTAAAAGAGTGTGATTGGAGTTTTGATAAAAGTTTCTCTCTCTGGGCCTCAGGACCGATGACTAAAACCTCAGTTTTGTCCTGGTTAAGCTGGAGAAAGTTTTCTGCCATCCAGGATTTCAGGTCTAAAATGCAGTTAAAAAGAGCATCCATTGGCCTGGTGTCATCAGGAGACATGGAGATGTACAGCTGAGTATCATCTGCATAACTGTGGAAGTTAATTCCATGTCTCCTGACGACACCGCCAAGAGGGAGCATGTACAGGTTAAAAAGGACTGGACCTAAAATGGAACCCTGGGGCACACCACATGTGATTTTATGGACCTGAGAGGAGCAGGTATCCAAACTTACCATGAAGGATCTGTCTGTTAAATAAGAAGTGAACCATTTGTGGACAGCACCAGAGAGGCCGAGGTGTTGTAGGCGTGATAAAAGAATTGTGTGGTCTACTGTATCAAAGGCAGCGCTAAGATCCAGTAGAACCAACACAGTCACCTTTTTGAAATCATAACTTAGTCTAAGATCGTTTAAAATCTTTAAAAGAGCAGTCTCTGTGCTGTGGTTCACCCTAAAACCTGATTGAAATTTCTCTAAAATTTGCTGCTGATCTAAAAAGGCATTGAGCTGGGTAAAAAACAAGTTTTTCTAAAATTTTGCTTAAAAATGGTAAGTTGGATACCGGTCTGTAGTTGTTAAAATCATTAAAATCTAAATTGCTCTTCTTCAGAAGGGGTCTCACCACAGCCGCTTTGAAGGCTGCAGGAAAGACCCCAGTCTGAAGAGAGCAATTCATCAGGTTTAAAAGCTCCTCTCTAAAAGATTCATAAAATGACTTAAAAAATGGAGTGGGGACTGGATCTAAAAGACATGTGGTGGGCCTCACTGAGGAGAAAACTTTATCAAGCCTCTCAGCATCAACCAGGACAAAACTGTCCAGTGTTTCCTCTGGCGAAGACAAACAATCAGATGTGTTGAAAACAGTAGTGCGGTTGGATAAAATGTTACATCTGATTGTATTTATCTTCCCCGTGAAGTGGACTGCAAAATCCTCACAGAGGGAGTCTGTGGGGGTTAAAAGAGACATGCTAAAATCAGGGTTTAAAATGGTGTCGATGGTTGAAAAAAGGATTTTTGGATTATTTTTGTTCTGGCTGATTAGATTTGCAAAGTATTTGTTCTTATGATTTCTAATTGTGTAATTGTATGCTTTTTGATTGTTTTTATATATTTCGTAGTTGATTGTTGTTTTATTTTTCCTCCATCTTCGTTCTGCCACCCTGCACTCTTGTTTCATTTTGCGTACTTCTTCATTTCTCCATGGGGGTGCAGATTTTGTTTTTATGATTTTTGTTTTTAAAGGAGCCACCTGATCCAACGCAGAACTAAGTCTACTGTTAAAATCATTTGCTATAAAATCACAGGGGGCAGGTAAAACCAAGTGGGGAGTGTTGTTTAGGATGTCGATAAAATTTGCAGCCACTTCAGGGGTTAGATGTCGCTTCCTCACGGTTCTCACAGAGGTCTCACGCTGTATAAAACCAGTGATGTTAAAAAACACACAGTAGTGGTCCGAGACAGCCAAGTCGACAACAGAGGACACATCCGCAGTCAGGCCATAGGTAATGACCAGGTCGAGGGTGCGTCCCCTGTTGTGTGTTGGCTGTCTGACGTGTTGGGTAAAATCCATGTAATTAAGAACATCTAAGAAATCTAGGGTAAAATTGTCAGAGGGATTGTCAATGTGTATGTTAAAATCACCGGTTAAAATTATCATATTGTAAGAATTGTGTAACTGTGATAAAAACGCTGAGAATTCAATAATAAAAAGGCTGCACTTTTTAGGTGGCCTATAAATAATTACTGTTAAAATTTTGGGGTTGCTAAAAACAAGAGAGTGATACTCAAAACTTGAGTATTGGTTAAAAACAATAGGTTTGGTGGCCAGGGTGTTACTGCATATTGAGGCTGTGCCGCCACCTCTCTTTCCTTCTCTTGTTTTAAAAGCAAAGTTAAAATTGGGGGGGGAGGCCTCTGTAGAACAGCCGGAGCATCCGGACCCAGCCAGGTCTCAGTTAAAAACATACCATCCAGCTCGTGTTCTAAAATCAAATCATTAACAGTAAAAGTCTTATTTAAAAGGGAGCGTACATTTAAAAGGGCAAACCTGATGGTAGATGGGTTGTTATTGTTGATGGGGAGTCCATAGTTCGAAGTGGGGGGAGCAGAGGATGAGAGAGGGCAGGGGGAAACAGTGATGAGGTTGGTGAAGGACGGTTTCCTGGGTATGGACGGTCTGTAGGGGCGGGGTCTGGACAAAACTGTAATTTTGTGCTGGGGAAGAGAGCAGGGGTTGATGCTGGGGCATAGACGGGCAGGAGGGATGTGGGATGTGGGGGGTGGGTTGTCAGAGGTATGTAGGATGGGATTGGACTGCGTGGGTGATGTTGGAGATCAGGTACCGGTTGCCAAGTGGGTTGATGTGAAGTCCGTCGGGTGTGAAGAAGGGGTAGCGGTTCCAGAACAGATTAAAATTGTCTATAAAACCAAAGTTGTGATGGAGTGATGTTTGATTGAGCCAGGTGTTGAGTGATAAAATCCTGCTAAAACGCTCCCTGCCGCGGTTCATAGTGGGCAGAGGACCGGAGATAAAAACAGTTTTCCCTGAGTTTGATAAAAGGTTAAAAAGATCCTTAAAATGGCGTTTTGTGGTCTCGGATTGGCGGAGTGAAGCGTCATTTGTGCCGACATGAATTATGATCCGGGTTATTGTGGAGGGTGCTGTCTGAATAAGTGAGGGTAGTTTAATGAGGATGGTGGGGACTGTGGCTCCAGAAAAACAGTGTGTGATGGCATTAAAAAACTTGCAGTGTCTGATAATAGAATCCCCCACCAGGAGCGTGGTTGGTGCAAACAGAGGCCGCGGAGGGGAGGGTGTGACTGGGGTGGGACCTGGTGGAGAGCAGGGGACAGGAGAGCCTTGGGGGGTGCCCGGAGCGGAGCCGCCACGAGCGGCTGTGGAGCAGGGTGGAGGATCCGGAGACCGAACTGACTCCACTGTGGCCGGGT
The DNA here is from genome assembly GCA_964034765.1 of Knipowitschia caucasica. NCBI lineage: Eukaryota > Metazoa > Chordata > Actinopteri > Gobiiformes > Gobiidae > Knipowitschia > Knipowitschia caucasica. The sequence goes on along the minus strand of OZ035825.1, from coordinate 30,601,997 downwards.
TGGTGGTGGTGGTAGTGTGGGCGAATGTGGGAGGGCCGCGCACCGGGCGGGGGGATCCACCAGGAGGCGAGGTGGCATCTGCGGGGGAACTCCTCGCCGTGCAACAGCGCAGAGACCCCCCCGCGAGTGAGGCAGCGTCCACGGGAAGAGTCCGCGCCGTAATGGAGCGCAGACACCCCCCCGCGGGCGAGGCAGCGTCCACGGGAGGACTCTGCGCCGTGATGTAGCGCAGAGACCCCCCCGCGGCCACCTCAGCATAGGACCTGCTCTGTGCAGCGCCTCTGGGGATTCCCTCCGCGTCAGAGCACACGAACCCTCCCACAGCAGGGACAGCGCTCCCGGAGGTATCCTGCGCCACGTTAGGGCACAGAGATCCCCCCGGGGCTTCCCGCAGTTGGTCCTGCGTGACACCCGGGGAGCCCCGCGCTGTTTTAGAGCGTGGGAAGCTCCCCGAGCGTCTGCGCACAGCCTCCTCCACCAACCTGCGACGTGAGGACACTGTGGACGTTCTGTGGTCTCCAGGCTTCTGCTCCGCGCCGCTCTGGGTATGGGCAGCAGGCTCCGGGACCGTAGAGGAGGGACGAGCACCGGGTGGGACAGGAGGAACAGCCGCAACCGGGGAACGTGAGGTGAGGACCGGGGTAGAGCATGATGAGGGGTGAGGACAGGTGATGGGATCCCAAAGAGCAGTGTCGTGGAGTGTGGTAGCGAGCTGTGAATGTCTAAGTACGGAGAGGGATATTTGCTGTGACTGCTTGAATGAGATGTCCATGAAATGTTCCAGAAGTTTCTCTTTATGTATGAGTTCAGTGGATAGTTGTGTAACACTGCGTTGAAGTTCCTCGGGGGTCATTGCGTTTACTGGTTTGGATGGAAGAATTGAAGCAAGTTGTGATTTGTAGATTTGTCTGTATGAGTTCTCGGGGGGAGCAGCGGTGTCCATGGTGGCGTATGTGGGCAGGCTGGTTACCGCGGTAACTGTTAAAAGGCTGATATACAGTCCAGTTAAAAGTGACAGTAATCCTGTTGTGGCACAACCTGTTAAAATCCGCTTAATCCATCAGTTGTTACGAATAAAAACAGTAATAAAAGCTTAGTTTAAAAAATAAATCCAAAAAGTGTGCAGTTCAAAAAAGGCTCCAAACAAATGCGTCCGCCATCTTGCACATGCGCAGTTTCTCTCCTCCTCCTATTTTTACTATTTGGGTGATATTGGATCATTTCCAAAGGCACATCAAAGTCTCAAGGCACACGAACTGGCCGTGGCACACTTGTTGATAAATACTTGCTGGAGTACTGACAATCTGTGTTAAAACAGTTTTCGACACTATACGTTACATGGTCCAATGCTTTCAGTACTTTCACATACATGCACTTTTGAGTTCAGTGCTGCTCGGGGGTTTATTCCTCCCGTCTGCCATATGGGACTCTTCAAAAGTGTTCAGCACTAGACTCTGACTTTGTCAATCTGCCTCATTTTCGCAAAACTAATGTGTCTGATTTAATTTTGCACTAATCACACTGGCGATGTGCAACGCATCTCTCAACATTTCTTGCCAAGCTTAGGATTCTTATGCGTCGTCACATGAAGCAGTACTTGAATGAATGACCTCTAAACCTATACAGACTTAAAGACAATTCTTGAGTTCTGATGCTGCAGTCTTGAGGCACTCCAGGAGAAGTCCTCATCCTAATCCCTGATTAACAATATCAGTGGGAGGTGACTATTTAATTTAACACAGGGCTTCACAAGGATTAGCCAACACACTTTCATCTGATAAAAGATTGTGTCTATGTATTTGTCATTTTAGCCACAGAGGAAATAAGTTGATAATGGCCGCAAACACTGCTTGCAAATGTTGCAAGAAAGATAATGAGAAAACGGGACAGTTTAGTCTTCAAGGAAATAAAGGTGCATCGTATTCATGTTGTGTATTGCATCAACAAAAAGGGAACTTCTCGAGTCTAGTGCTCTTCAAACTTTCCTAGTTTGAAGTGGGATCAAACGATGTGTTGCATCAGACTTTATAATCTACATGAAAAGGTTTTACACAGGCCTTCAGCCAAATAATCCTTCTATAGTCAAAGAAATACGTTTTATCTTTGGTGGTTTTGAGTGTAACAAAGGGTATCATGTCTTGTGATTTGGGTAAAAAATATAAATTTGTTTGATATATCTACTAACCAACCTTTTGAAATTCTGCCGTAGCATTTTCCTACAAAGAGCAATAATGCAATTATAGAGCAATAATCTTTACTCGGTAAAAAAATGCAAAAATCAATTTTACTCAGTCACGCTCCCGCTCAGGAACTTGGTGTTGAAAAATGCAAATGAACGCTCGCACAAAAATCAACTGATTTTATCCTTATTATTTGAGATCTCTGAAAAACTTTGCTTTTTATGGATTTGTTATGAGGATTTTCTCAGTTATTTAGTAAATGCAAAAGCAGACCAAACTAGTAACCTTAATGTTTAGCATTTGAGAAGGCTTACGTATTTGCACACATGAAACTCAGCCAGAACTATGACTCTAAAAGAGCTGACCGTCCACTTTTAAAAATTCCGCCATTACTTGTGGACTTGTGGTCCAGCTGCCACCATGGGCAAGACCAAAGAGCTGTCATAAGACCAGAGACAAAATTGTAGATCTCCACAAAGCTGGAAAAGGCTATGGGACACTTGGTAAGCAGCTTGGTGAGAATAGATTAACTGTTGCAGCAATTGTTAGAAAATGGAAGAGGCTAAACATGACTGCTAATCTACTTCAGACTGGGGCTCCATGTAAGATCTCTCCTTGTGGGGCCTCACTCATGATAAGAAAAGTGAGGAAATAATTATAGATCCTGTTTGTGAGTGACAAAGTCAGTGAGTGACTTCCTGTGTGCTCTGTTTCTCCCTCTATTCTGCTGAAATGTACGCAACTATGACATTTAAATGTACCCACTGAGGGACGAATAAAGCTCCATCTTATCAATCCTTCGTAGATTTTAAAGGAGAACTAGGAGATGGAGACTTCTTATCCTGGTTATTTGTGTAGTTGTGTAGCGACTAGTTGAGAAGATGTTTGTTATTCATCAGAAGCAAGGTGTAAAAATGTTTGCGCTTGCGTGTGTGAACTTTCAAGCCCAACTGTACTTACCGGTCGGATAAAGTAGTGCGTTATCTTCCTGACCATAACACTTTGTTCTGTTATTCTTTCAGTCATCTGCCTGGTGGGCCTTGGCCTGGTGGTGTTTTTCTTCAGCTTCCTGCTCTCCATTTTCAGGTCCAAGTACCACGGATATCCTTACAGGTAACCATAGCAACCAGCAGGTGTCCTCTCCAGCTTTGTTGCTGCTTAGTCGACGCTATTCAAACTCGATAAATGTGAAAGCCTGAAAAGAATCTCAAAATCGCTGGAGTTGACAGAAAGTCATTGCAGAGTTATTGCAGACACGGAGCGAAGGGTGAGGTCAGCGCAGCATCCCGTCCCGTTTTTGCTTTCATCTTAAGACAGCTCCTCAATTGGTAACTGTCCCCTTCCAAAAAGCCAGACGCAGCAAAGCCAAGTTTCTGCTTCTCGGGAGTCGAATCAAATAAACACTAAACAAACCCACTCTCGGTACACATTTCAGATTTTGACAATTTCTTGCGTCTTGCTGAGGCAGATGTCTGTCGGTAATCTCGTACAAAAATAAGTTTGGACTGTAAGCCAAGGTTTAGGCAGCAGCGATTCGAGATCATTTTTAGCGAAAGGTCAGCACCACATAAAGAAGATTTAATGTACAACAGAAGGGGCAATACAGAACGTTACTTTACTCAAGGGGCTGGATCTAATTTACCCATAGCACAATACTACTACCTGCCTCCAGGAAAGCACTTGTTTTTCTTGTTTTTAAAAGGTTGGGGCGGTATTTAGTAGTAGTATACGCATTTTCCTGGATTAATACAACATACTGGTATCTAAACTAGGGTTGGGACTTAGCTCAAAAAACATTTGAATGTCATTGTTTTACTAATATAAAAATGTGAACATATTTGAACATGTAATATCTCCCTGGGTTTAAAACATAAGTTCTTGTGGATATTGTTTTGTCCACCTGTCCATCAATGCTTATTTTTCGAGTGACTGTCAACCCTATTTCTTTATTTAGATCAGATGCCGTCTTCACTTTATTTATAATATAATGGGAGTTTATATTTTCTACTACTTTGGGTGTTGTCTCTGGCTCAGACATTGTTTCAGCAAGTAACTACTGGGCGCGATAACATCACGTTACTCTAGGAACGCGTACCAGACAAACTAATACCACCGTGAATCGGAAGGGAAAAATCAACATTTGCAAGCCAATACACACCAAAAATCGTGCTAGAATAATTTTCGAATATTAATGGCTGTCTAATATTTGTTCTAATGTCATTATTTTTGTTTATACTCAAATTATGCTCAAATATCAAATTTAGTTTTCTCAGCCCTAATCCAAACCTACAATTTGTTCTTGGTTGATTTAATTTCGTGCAAAAATATTACGTAGGCATATTAATTGCTGATTCAATATTCTTTAAGGCTTAAAGATTGCAGTTTTAACGAGAAAACTGACACTTGGGAAAACAACTCAATTCCCAAGTGTCAGTAAAGACCACCTTTCAGAAAGCTTTGATAGCTGCATAATTATAAATATTATTCATTAACGTCAAGCGCTGATGGCAGTGTGTGTTTGAACTCCACTGAGATTGTTTTGTTGAAGGGGAACAATAATCCCGACTTTGTTTGTTCACATCAACTTGACTTTTTTTTTCTCTTCCCCCTTTTCCCCATCTGTCAGCTTTCTTATTAAGTGAAAAATGAAAAAAAGATTGAGACCAAAGGATGGGAGCCAGGGAGCCCACGATGAACTGGAAAGAAAGCATTATCCACTGGGTCCATTGTGAACGGATTGTCTTTGTGTTTTTTATTACTTCTGTGAGTAGAATAGAAACTAAGTGATTCCATTATACACTGGAAAATAATGCTTCTGACGTATTTCACCGTTGGACATAGCCGTTTTTCCATGAATACAAAGCACCAATACACTTTCATACGTGTTTGCGGATATAAAGTTGTTTTTTTATTATTATTATTATTATTAATGTAAGTAATATTACATTTGTTTGTTGGTTATTGGTAAAAAAAAACTTGAAATTGAATAAACGAGATCTTTATCAACTTTAATGTGTTTTTATTGAAATGACACTTTAATATTATGTGAACAATTGTAGGCAATATGTGAACATAAGTTTTTTTTTTTATGTATAATTGGACTCTGAGCTGAATGTGAGGGTCATTCGGAGAAAAGTTGCATTTCTAATTCGTCCACTGCCCACTGCTGCAGTGAGTGGGCTGCTACTCTCAAGACTTTACATAACCTCTCCTATTGTGGGAGGAATGCAGCAGTTGTTCATTTGTGTGGAGAAAAAAAATAACTTGATGTTGATAGTTTGAATATGGAGTCAAAGTTTGCTTCTGTTTTTATGTTTAATATTTTATTCCCCCACGAGAATTTGACGCATTGAGACGTTTGTCCGTGAATACTGCCTGCATTGAATAATATTTCCGCCCAGACGATTGATTTTTCAAACACGTAAATGAGTTGTCACCAGCGTTAACAATCATTTGCATAAATTTTTTATCCTTTTGCTTGTACCTAAAAACAGTGATTAAAGCTCAAATTGAGTGAATGAGTATTGTGAATAACATTTTTTGAATAAATCAGTCCATAATGTGCTGTCGTCATATTAGAAAACATACTTTACATATCTGAAAGCCCTGTGAGTCACTATTTGACGCTTTTGGCTGATTGGAGTTCAGTTTTCTGTATGAGAAACTGATGTGATGAAAACTAGTAATAGAGCCAAGGAGAGCGAGGAACTATACAGGTGATACTTAATAATAATGCATCAGTTTTGTATAGCACTTTTTTGGACACTCAGACGCTTTACATGCGTTCACTCCATACTCGGTGGTGATAAACTACTACTGTAGCCACAGCTGCCCTGGGGCACACTGACAGAAGCTAGGCAACTAGTATGTGCCATCGGCCCCTAGCTCCGACCACCACCAACCATTCAGTGTCTTGGCTAAGGACACAACAGCAGTTTGGCACTTTACAGCCGCAGACGGCCCACTGTGGCATCAGTTGTTCCCAGAGATTAAGTGTCTTGCCAAGGACACAACAGCAGCAGACATCAGTGGGAGTCTGTGGAGAAGGTCCGAGGTCGGCTCAAACTCACGACCTTCAGGGTCAAAGGCCAATGCTCTACCAACTGAGCTACTGTCACCACTTGGAAACATTAGAAGTTACTTTCCATCCATCCATTTTCTTTTGCTTTACCTGTTGCCGGGTCGTAGAGACATCCTATTCACACACACTTCCTCCGGCTCATCTGAGGCGTTCCCAGCTGAGAGCCAGCGTCCCTCCCGTCCTGGGTCACCTCCCTCACAACGGTCTGAAACAGTGGCCGCATCACTACACCCGCTGCACCGATCTATCAATCTCACTCTATCCTTCGCTCACTCGTGATCAAGACCCCCTCATTTATTTGTCATTCCCATATTCTAACTTTTGAGATGTGTTTTTTCCAATCTGTCAGACAATTACCAATAAAGGCTTGACATTTCTCACTTGTATCACACTATATTAGTTTCACATTGTAAGTTGAATTACAGAAGTAAATGGATTCTTGAGCGATATTCTAATGTTCCGAGTTTCACCTGTACAGAAGGATTTTATTATATGGTTTCAAAAGTGGTTCAAAGAAGTTATGTACCCGATCTTTGAATGAAATGTATAAAAAGTGCTGATGGGGAGGAGGGATCATACTCCTCCATTGTTAACCTTTCTTTGTGCACAGAATAAGCAGGAGTAATGCGACCTTCAAGGGGATCAGTGGCAAATGTGTGGATATTGGAGCGAACTGAAGCCAGCAGCACTGGAGGATTCCTGCCACTGTCCTCAGAGCTCAACCTGCTGCTTGTGGAGTCTCAGAGTTACTGTGGGCTTCTTTGCAGCTCAGACGTAAAGAATATATAAAAATAGAAATAGAAAATAGAAAAAGTTTGGACACACCCTCGTTAAGAGTTTTTTTATTTCCATGATAATGAAAATTGTAGATTCACACTGAAGGCATCAAAACTATGAATGAACTCTTATGGAATTATGTACGCACTTAAAGAAGTTGAAACAACTGAAAATATGTCTTATATTCTAGATTCTTCAAAGTAGCCCTTTTTGCTCTGATCACTGCTTCACACACTCTTGGCATTCTCTTGATGAGCTTCAGGAAATGGTCTTCCAACAGTCTTGAAGGAGTTCCCAGAGATGCTTAGCACTTGTTGGCCCTTTCGCCTTCACTCTGTGGTCCAGCTCACCCCAAAACCATCTGGATTGGGTTCAGGTCCAAAACCATCTGGATTGGGTTCAGGTCATCTGGCCCAGCACCCACCACTCTCCTTATTGGTCAAACAGCCCTTGCACAGCCTGGGTGTGAATCTACAGTCAATAGTCAATACACACTCCTACACATATTTTTACCAACATAATAAATAATAAATAAAACCTGGACAAGTAAAACAAAATAAATTTCAAAGTCTTAATTCTGCCATTGAATTTGTACTCCAGAAATACAGCACAAAAATACAGTATGTGCTCCAAATAATACACATTGAACTCTAAACGACTGCAAAGAAAGTGAAACAATCCCCCTCCAGTGCCTGCTCTGTTAGAAACCGTGAGTGAAAGCAGCTTTCTTATAGCCTTTTTTCATAAACAGGTTGTGTTAGTATAAATCAGGTTTATGTTGCTTAACAAGTCAAGCTTCATAATCATCTTGCTCAAGCTTCAACTGCCGGTTTATAGTTGGGCCTTAGTCATTTTGAATTATAGAACAAAAATAAAGAAAACTGAATTGCTTATCTTGTGATGAGTAGAAAGATTGAGCTACTTATTTTGATGTTACCTGAGACTTCCGCAGCTCTTTCTATGATACAGTGTGTGCAGGAGCTCTCATATCGACCAGCTTCTGGACCTTTGCTGGAGCGTCACAGTAAAACTCTTGCTGTTTTGTTGCATCAGTCAGTGTTTGTGTTTGGGCTGCTGCACCATGCTGTGAGAATGGAGGCAGAAGAGTCTAATAGAATTGGAAGAGAAAAAGAAGGCTTGATATAAACACATTCAGGGAACTGAGTCTTAGTTGTGTTACATCTAATCCCAAAACCACCTGCTTTCCATTCATTTTCTTTCCTTCTTTAGAAATGTTCACTTTTCAAGTTCGTGCAGCTCATAGTAGTCCATCCTATTTTTGTATAATCTGCCGACTCGCCCATTCCTTCAGATGGTTTATGGTATTACTTATGGACGCAGACACAAGATTTCTGTGTGTATTACTTCAGTAGTCTTGTTCCCTATGTGGCATTGTTACATTGTTGTGTTTTATTCATATCACTTGTTCATCACACTACACTTCCTTTTCCTACTTAGAATTATTGTGCAATAAATTAAAATCTCAAAACAGTGATAATAAACCAAACTTTTCACTCAGGTGACCGAGTGTAAGCTGCATGTTGCATCTTGCAATCTGCATCTTTCGATCAACCTTCAACAAAATAATTATTATAAACTTTAGTTTTCTTTCAAAGCCTCAGTTCTGAGTAGAAAATAGATGACTACCTTTGACATTGACAAATCAATGTCAAATCAAATCTATGTATTTTGTACTGCCCAAAATCACAACAGTAGTAGGCTTTTTGATTTTCCAGAGAGAAAAGTATTTTGTTTTAAGATATCTCACAAGGGGTTATTCCCCCTCAAGTATTTGCTGAAACCCTATACACCAGCCCTGAGCTGGCAGTGCTGACATTGTGATGATGTACCCAACATTAAATACCCCTCGGATGACATCATATTCTTACAATAACCCCAAAAGTTGGTGAGCTATCTCACTCATGCTCCATTTCGGGCAGTTTTTTTCTCAAGTCTCTTGAGTCTCACTTGAGACCCCTGCATATCCAGACTAGCTTATTGGAAAGACATGGACCATGTCCATCGAGGCTCATGGGAGTCAAAGATGAAGGAACATTGTGTTTATTTGTAGGATAATTCAAACATTTGAAGGATATGTTCACGTACAACTGTTATATCCAAAACAAATCAGAAATGTCCCATTGCTCAGGGCTAGTTATTTGGGGGACGCAGTGGCTAACTTCGAGCAGGTTCCAGTCAGTAGTACAGACCCTTCACTGAAATGGGGAGACATCTTACATTTTGGGGCTTGGGCTTCACCTTAAACTACACCGCACCATTCTTGATACTTAAGATAACAGCAGAATGCAAGTTCTCACTCACCACTACCTGAAGGTGTCTCACTGGGCAGGATCATTATCCATAATACATGTTATGTGTATTAGACATGTTCACACAGGTGCATATGTATGGACCAAAAATAAACACAAATTATTCAAAATAGTTTTTTCTTTCGGGGAATGCTGATGTTTGAAAGGAAGTATAAACAGTTAATATCTAATTTGTTAAGTTTTCAATGTAAAATAATGTTTCCTCTTGTTGCTCTAAGTTTATGCTGAGAACGGCACACACACAACTATAAACTGTATGGTGTCAAGTCGTGAGCTCTTTTAGAAACCGCAGGATGCCAGTGTTCTTCTTGCTCTACTTTTGAATGGTTTCCCTGGAGACACTTCTGAGACATCTCCCTTTCCACAAAAGTCAGTGAGATAGCAACACACAGCAGAAAATTCCCAAAAATATTCCCTAACAGAAGAAATCACTGCTTGTGAGACCTATAATTATCTTAAAAGTGAGTTTATTGTTCTTGTACAAACTCTGTTGTCTTAATGTACAATTTCTCTTATGTCCCAAAATATTCCTGTAATACTTAGAGGGGAAAATATGAGCTTATATTTTTTAACTATCATCATAAAAAACAACATTCTTTATATATCTTTTTTTTGCAATTGAGCATCATGTCCCACAATATTATGAATGTTTGTTGTATTTCACAGCGGGCACACCCATCAACTCCAATGAGAAATACACTTATGGACTGTGGGACTGTACTTGTGTGTATTATTGGTGCATTCTTGGTTTAAAAACATCTTCATAGCCACAGCACATTTCAGCCCCAGAGGACATGTTTAAGTACTAGATCCCACACTGCCTGGATTGCAGACGGGAGCAGACAAGTGAAGGCAGGGGCGGAAAGAGACCACTGTAGTCTTATTAGACACAGTACAGTAAATGCTCAAGATCATGAGAAATTCTGTTCTGAAGATCAGTTTTGGTCTTCAGAGCTCGGATAAATAACTGAAAGGCAACAGTGTGACTGCTGCTGTTTCCCCTCACACTCACACACACTCGACCACAGCAAAATATCACAATAGCTCACAATGCAAGGTTCAAGTCTGTGTTTAATATTATGCTGGCAAATTATGTTTCTGGTCCAAACTAACTCTTGTCAGCTCTCAGCCACTCAACAGTGCGCGTGTCATAACCCACTGCATTATGGGGGATGTAGTGTGGTTCTTACATACTCTGTAGTCTATGTATGGCGGCACGGTGGCTGAGTGGATAGCACTCTCGCCTCTCAGCAAGAAGGTCCTGGGTTCAAATCCCGGTCGGACCAGGGCCTTTCTGAGTGGAGTTTGCATGTTCTCCCCGTGTCTGCGTAGGTTTCCTCCGGGTACTCCGGTTTCCCCTACCACTAAAAATATGTCCAATAGTTCTGGCATGCGCCTCCTGTACTGGCGATCCCGCTCCCATCTCTGTGTGGAGTGAGAGACAAATGCCCATAATTAACAATTGTAAACCGCTTTGAGACTCAGATCTGTAGTGAAAAGGCGGTATATAAATAAAAACTTACTTACTTACTTACTTACAGTGGGACTACAGTTGGTGTTTTTTGGGTCCCATATCTGCAGCCGGACTGGTTTCACAATGTGTCACATGACCTCAAGCCAGACTGACGCCGGGACCCATCTTGGACACAAATCTATCACCTTTTGTCTTCAGCCGCATGCTGGTATCTTAACCGACTGTGCCATCTCAAAAAAAGGAACAATATTGGAGCATGCTCACATCATACTGGCCTTTCTTAGTGGGTGCCCAGTGTTCTTCTGCAAGATCTGGTGCACAGAGGAACTCGTGAATTGTCAGTTTGCGCAAAGATTAGAGGGAAGCAAGAGTGTGTCAAGTTTGTTGCAGAGAAGTGTGGATTTATGTCACATCAATGGATTAAACGTTTCTTAAAGTTCATGATTACATTACACATAAATGTGACCTTTATGGAAGTTCCCTGTCTGCTTTACAGGATGGTCCAAAAGTCTGCTCCTGGCCCAAAGCTACGTTCCAGATGTGTTTCAATGCTGGGGGGAGTGGTATTTTTGGACCAATCTTGTTTAGTTGCTATGGACTTTTCAAAGCACAATGAATGGGGCTCGTGCCGGCTGACGCTTTTTAAAAAATGTTCCTGCCCCGCGGCCATTTTGAAACTACCGAGAGAAGGCGAATGTGATGGCACATTAGTTTAGACATCGGAGATAGGTGTGACTACGTCCATTAATATTTAGTCTATGGTTAGAACACAGCTCCGTAACGACCATCACAAACCAATCAGTAGCCTTCTATCCCAAATTCAGATTTAGAATTCAGAACTGTGAATAGTGGAAACCATTTGTCTAATGAAAACCCTCATCTGTAAATAAGAAGAGTAAGAAGACATGTAACTGACACATATTAATGCTTGTTTCATATCTTTTTTGTCAGACAAATATATTTCTTTTAATAAAATGACAATGTTGAATCTCAGGTTTCCTCCAGGTGCTCCAATTTCATGTGTAATGTAAAAGAAATCAGTATATATTCCAACTCATAGATTGTTTTGCAGTGCATTGAGTTTCATTTAATCAGCACAACTATACTCCTGTCCGTCATTTCCAGGCTGTTGGAATTGAGCTGATGGCGCACATATTGTTAAGCATGTTTTGTGCAGTTAAGAGTGAGCCGAGCGTCTGAAATTCACATATAGACTCATAACAGGGAGAATATGGCCTCTTCTTTCCACTTCATACTCTTCTCATTACTTTAAATAGGGACCGGTGAGCCGAATGGCAATGCAGGAGAAGCCGCCCAGTGAATGTCAGATGAAAGAGAAGTGAGAATTACAAAGCAGCGTAAAGGGAAACTGAAAAGACAATGGTTTTCTTGATTGATTCAGCGTCATGTGCTGCCAATTTGACATGTGGTGTGGTATTGCTTTTCTTAGGCAGTCATTTTGTGCTTCCCTTTTCATTATAGGCCTTTCTAACACATTTACAAACCGTATTTAAAGGTGCAGTAATGGTTTATCCAGACGCAGTTTTTAAAATACTGTGGTGAAATGTCCTCAGACCCCAAAAGTAGTCATGTTATCATGTGTTTTCAAATATTGGACATGACCAGATGCCTGTAACCTCAAAAAAGAAATCAGAGACTTTATATTTTGGAGCAGTCCTATAGAACGAAACCAATGGTATGCGTTCATCCGCCCTCGAACCAACTTTTGTCAGATGTTGTTGAGTGTCAGATTTTCTAAAACACCTCAAATGGCTGAACATAAAGTGCCAATTTCACGTTTGCCACCCACTCACCCTGTTGTGGCAAAGAAAAGAACATCAGATGAGGAACAGGCATCACATAAGGAGACTCAGGGCGAAAACTCGAGTCAACATTACTGCACCTTTTAAGTTTAGTCTTGAGCAGTGAGTAATCAATGATGTGATGGAGGCTTGCATCTCCACCAACTTGAGCCGTAATTGACCTGGAGTATAAAAAAACTCTTCCTGCTTGTTTACAAAGAGCGTTGAACCCTTTGATTTCTGCTCTGTAGAAAGGTTTTCTTCGTATAAAATGGTGTGTAGCACTGACTTCATGTTTACATATAGTCACTTCCCGCTGCCTGGAGGTTGCAGTAAAGACAACGTTTTATTTGAATCCTGTTCCCCCCATATCTGTGAGGAGAAAATTGGGTCCTCTGGGAATTTGGTCTACAATATTGCCTGTATTCTCACTCAAATAATGGAGAGACGTCAACAATACATAGTTCCCACAGGCCAATGAATGTCACATGACCTCCTCGGAGACGCCATCTTTGATGGCACGCTGCTGTGTTTGTGCATTCCATTAAACAGAAGAATGAGAATAAATGTAGATATTCAAACGCAAATTGGAAAAAAAGGGCAACTTTTGAGCAAATAATTGTATATTAATACAATGGCACCACAGTTTAACGTGCTACGGACATGTTTTACATATTTGATCAAATTATGCAGCAAAAATTAACAAGCAATGCAAACATTTCTCAAAAACTTTAGATTTAATACCAGTTGGAGCTCCATTTAATTATTTTAATTATATTAACAATTAATTTAATTAATGCTAATGCCACACGGACACTCTGGATTGCTGTTATTGTTTATTTCCGCGTTTTTGACCGTATGTTTTGGTGAATGGTGGGCAACTGATTTTTCCAGGCGTAAAGAGCAGTTTATTTTATGACACAGATCTTTTTACAGAAGCAATGCTGTTTGTGAACATTGTTTTAGCCCACCATAGAACTATTATTATCTATTTAATACATTTACGTTGCCCTCGAGAGCCTCGGACGCGACACCGATCCTCCTCATAATAAAGTAATCTAACGCTAAATAATGAAACTCTCAAGTTACCAGATATCAGCATACACAAGTTAGTACTGAGTAAATTACGTCTGTCAACACATTATAAGATACGATACGCACCTGACACAAAGTGCTCCGAGCATATTCTTGCGTGTTTTGAGGGAGTTTCTTGCCTGTTTATCTTCGCAAGCCATAACCTCCGTGGTTGTTCTGACAAAAGCTTAGTCTTCTCACATTCATGAAGTCTAATGATGGGTATACTGTAAAATCCAAGTTTAACGGAACCTCCGGCACGATTTGAACATCCATTGACCCAGCAGGAGATGACCATTTTCAACTTTATCACGACATTAACACGTTTCAGCTTCTTTTTCTATTGTTTTGCCCACAGAATGCCAAGACAAATGGCGCCGGGTCGGCAAATCCCCGTATGTAGTGACGTCATGTGGGAACTATGTATATATGTATTCTCTCCTGTGAATGCATATACAAAACACTAGGGTTGCACGTTTTCCAAAATTTCCTTAACCGTTAGTTGCAGCTCCTGGCGGTAATTAATTGATTAACCGCTGCCCACCCAAAAAATAAAAAAAGAATTGAAAGAGCATGCATGTTCCTTTTATATTTTTATTTGGGTAACTATCAGAGAATAACTGCAAAACACTTAATTGCAGTTAATTGAAGGAATCGTTTAACTATGAACACCCCTACAAAACACAATATTCATTATTATGACGTTTACTGTAAAAAAAAAATTAAAAAAAGAGAAAAAAATATCCCCTAAAAAATGTATATGTGGCATCAAGGATTTATGGTAGAAGAAGTAGGAATTTAAAATGTGAGAGTTGAAATGTCCTTAAAGGGTGTTAAAATCCAAACTCATAATATTCTGCTCATGATAGCATCCTGCGTTTGGTCTGGTGACCTCTCGCCCGGTCCTCTGGCCTCTCTGCTGCGCTCTCATTGTTAATATTCTCAAGATTGCATCGGCTCTAACCCTGAGGTGACCCGCCGAAAAGATCTCATTTTGACTAAAACCAAATATCATGCCTTAGAAAGTTGAAGTATTACTAATAAAACACTTGTGCTTTCTATAAAAATAACTCAATGCAAGTTGATTGATTCAGCCATGAGGAAGAGAAGTGTAAGAGTGGCTGCATTTTGAAAAGGTAATCTTTTTACTTCACTCCAAGATATGTATTTTAAGATAAATCACACTGCAATAATGAAGAGTAGAATCTTGTCATATGATTTTAACCTGGACAAGCAGATAGAAGCACAGTCGTTCAATCAGGCTTTTATCACCTTCGCCTTTTATCTAAGGTAAAACCTTTTTTATCTTTTAAACATTTTGAACAAGTCGTGCATGCTTTTATTTCTTCACATCTGGACTCCTGTAATGCACTTTACACTGGGATTTCACAGAAGGCACTTTCACTCTTACAGTTAATCCAGAACTCCGCGGCACGGCTTTTAACAGGAACCAAAAAACAATGTTATTGTTTGTTTTTAAATCTTTGAAAGGACTGGCCTCTCCTTACATCTCGGACCGTACATTTATTACCCGCCCCGCGCGCTGAGGTCTGAGGGCCAGCTCCAGCTCGTGGTGCCTGGGACGAGACTTAAAACTCCATGTCAAAACAGCTCCCTCGTTGGAATGTTTTAAGTCTCGTCTTAAGATGCATTTTTACACTCTGGCTTTTATCACCGCGTGAGTTGTGTGGTTCTCTTTTTATTTGTTTTGTTTTATTAGTTTCATTATTTTTATCTTTAATTTTTATTTTTAATTGGAACTTGTATTTGATCGTTATTATCACATGTTTATAGTTAACTTTTATTTTATTGTTTTTATCACATTTGTATTGTTTTTACTTTGTGCATATTTAAATGTGTTGATTTTATCTCTGTGCAGCACTTTGGAAACTTGTTGTGTGCTATATAAATAAAGTGGATTGAATTGGATATACAATACGCTGCTATCATTAGCATGTTGTCTTGGTAACAATAGGTCCTTATGGTGGGTGGACAAATTGTATGGGCATTGTCAAACCATGGAGATCTGGTGTTGCCAGGTTACTAAACCTGACATTTATGCAAGAACAAGCCTTTTCCACATGCAAGATTATTCACTTTTGTTCTGAGATATTTATAAAAACATTGGGTCTTTTTAGTTCCAAGTATTCAGCCTCCAAATCTATTTCAGAGCAGTTCTTAAAGAGATGACAATTGAGCCAATGAGTCACCTTCTCATCTTTATGCCTTAACGTAATGACAATGGAAAAGGCAAAGTGAATAATTAGTCAATAAATCACTGACACAACATAACGGTATAATAATGTATCACAAGCAAACGCACTGACCCATATCAACGCAATCAATGCTGGCCCATTACCAGCACTTTGTTGATGGTCATGTATGAGCAGAGGTGGAATGGCACAGGTATTAACTACTTCAATAAAAAATAAGTCAAATAAACTTTGGTGTTGCCTTTTAATACGTACAAATCATATTTGGCCTTTTCTGAGCAAGTCCATATTCAACACGAACATGAAACCCATAGTATTTATTTTAATGGTCTTGAAGCAGGTTGTCCAATCAGAGAGCAGAATGTGTCTCACATTTGGGTTGCCAATTTTTCGACTGTTTAAATAACAAATATAGCTCTACAATTCTGAATAAAAGCAGATAAAAAAATAAGTAATCAAAGTAAAATATTTTTTTAAAGAAATACAAAAAATACCCTTTTGCATGGAAAATAAAGACAGGGTGAAATTCGAGGCACTCTGATAAAAAGTCCTTTAATGCAGAAGGGACCAACGCGTTTCGGCCACGCAGGGCCTTCTTCAGGGCAATGTAAGAAAACATTGAATGAACGGGTGTTAAAATAGACAAATGACATCCACTAAACTAGTCACCTGACACACAAGAACAGCCTCTATTGGATGAGACATTGAAGGAACGCGTATGATAGGACCAGTGACGTCCACAGGACTAATAAATAATAAAATATTTTTTTATTGATCACATGACAGACAACATTATTTTTTGACACTTTTATTCTGAAACAATGTTATACCATTGTAGAAAGTATAATTTAGAAGCATGGATAACCATTTAACTAGTAGTTTGAATATGATTATGAATACTCACCCTGCAGCTTCCTGATTGGTCAAAAGTATTTCAAATCCCTCAGGTCCCTTAATGTTGGTTTACCTATTATCCTCTAACAAATCTTACTGTCATAGTTATTCCAAGAGGAGGAACGATTTTAAAATACTGTAAATAATAGTTTGATGTCCCATGGTCAGTCTCTGAATTCTATTCAATGTATTCTTGAATAGCCCGAAATCACAACAGTAGTAATCTCAGAAGACTTTACAAAACCGTTGAATTCACCAACACAGATCACCAATGTTGATAAATGTCCATCCATGTTGTTGAATGTTGAAATACACATTTTGAAAATTAAATACAATGGTATAGTTCCTGGTTCTGGGTTCAAATCCCGGTCGGAACAGGACCTTTCTGAGTGGAGTTTTCATGTTCCCTCCATGTCTGCTACGGTTTCCTCCAGGTGCTCCGGTTTACCCCAGCACTAAAAACATGAATGATAGGTCTGGCATGCACCTCCTGTACTGGCGACCTCACTCTGTGTGGAGTGAGAGACAAATGTCCAAATATAACAATTGTAAAGCGCTTTGTGACTCTGGTCTGAGAAAGGTGCAATATAAATAAAGATGACGTACTTACTTACTTACTTTAGTTTCATACATCATAATTAGGAACAGTACTTAAAACACTTACCACATCTGTGTATCCAGCCATCCCTAATGAAATCCATGAGAATTTTCTTCAGCGACATTTAAATCCTAAATATGAATCAAATCAAGTGTTTATTCAGTCTTATTCTGAAGGTGAGTGCCTCATTCACCACAGAGAGGGGATTCCCATTAAGCGGGCAGCGTAATGGTAAAACATATAGAGATAGAGGGAGCGGGTAGGAGAGCGGATGTGCTGGTGTGTGGGCGCTCAGATGGGTATCACTGCAGGCCATGAAAGCCCGGCCCGTTTATTTAAAGAGCCACTATAAATGTATCTCTGTGATAATGGCTGCCGGCCGGGTGATGACACTTTGACAAACATGGCTTATTACAGAAATGGTTTTATCAATGTGTTTACGGCTCTATCCGCTCCGCAGTGTCGGGGTGTGTGTGCATTTGTACGTATGTGGTCAAGTGTGACAGATTGCCTCCTGTTCCGTGGACGCCGCTAGTCTCCAGAATGGGAGTATGGGCAAAGACAATAATGTGCTTGTTTTCGCTCATTTATTGTGGGAGTGGGCAGACGTAGGGGGTGAGAAGATGGAGAAAATAATCTAATGGCTGAAAACAGAAGTTATAAAAGTGGAAGTGAGGGGGAGGGAAGGGCAATTTGGCCTGTAATAACCTTTTTACATTTTGTTATTTTTCAGGCTGCAACTTTTTCAGTGATATAGGCCTACAGAAGTTGGGAGCATTGATTTGTTGCACGGAGCCCTCCACCAGGCTGAATTTGCAGACAAGCACTTTCAGTCAAACACGAACACCGACTATCTTTTCATCTCTGTCATCGCTGACCACAAAGAGAAACACATTTTTCAGAGAAACGCAGTTGCACATATTATAATGTCTTTGGTGATGGAGTTTTCGACATTCTGGATTTTAACACCGCATGAGTTGTGTGGTGCTCGTTTTATTTTGTTGTTTTTATTTTTTATTTTTAAATTGGATAACTAGTATTTTATTTTTTTATTACATTTCTATTGTGAACTGGTACTTTATTGTTTTTATTACATTTGTATTGTTTATTTCTATCTTTTTTTAAACATAAGGCTGACAAACCTGCATATTTCAATGTGTTGATTTTATCTCTGTGCAGCACTTTGGAAACTTGTTTTATGAAATATTATTTAATTTATTAACCTTATTGACATGGTCATGGACTTATGGTCATCCGTTCCCTATAGACCAGGGGGGCCCACACTTTTTAGTAAAGAGGCCACTTTAGCTCGCCAAAACTGTCTAGGGGCCTAAAACATGGCTCATAAAATTGTTTTTACTGATTTTTAGCTTTAAAGGCCACGCAACAAATGGTGCCAAGACCTGGATGGGATACACGTGGAGACGACTGGAAAGGCCAAGATCGAGACGCTTGGAGATCTGTTCTTGACGGCCTATGCCCCAGGAGGGGTAGTAGGCGCAAGTAAGAGCTTTAAAATGATAAATGCCATGTCCATATTCAATCATTTATTTGACAGAGCTGAAGATTTTTGCTTAAGACAATCAAAAACAAATGTCAGTTTATACGAATAAAGAATGACTGGATTCCTATAGCATGCATGTATTGGTGAAGCTGAAGCTGGCTGGATGATACTGTATAGGCAGAGGGCCACAGAAAACAACTGGGGGGACGCAATTGACCCACGGACCTGAGTTTGGACATGCCTGCTATAGACCAATGGTTCCCATGTGTTTGTCTTCAGTGTGTCGTTGGTTTTCTTTTATTAAACTAAGATGCTTAAGATTAATAATAGCTGCTTGCTTTTCCATAATATTATTGTTGACTTATGAAGCAGAGTGATTGGCAGGTCCAGGGGGAACACTTATATAAAAACTGTAATCAATCCCATACAATTTCTCAGCTACCCACGCAGACGTCTACTCCCTCTCCTATGTTATTATACTATGTCATTAAGTGGACTGTTATAATAGTTGTTATCAGTGGAATTGGATGTATCACAGTGAAATTAGAAATACCCCACCGGCCCACCACCAGTCTAATTCTTCCTATTTCTGCAACATGAAAATGGGTCCAATCCACCTTGGTTTGGTTTTGTTTTATACTGTACATTCAATTCAATCTATTCTTGTACAGATTCTTGGATCACAACAGAGAATCAAACCGTTCAAACACAACTAAGCAATAAAACACATTAAACGTATTGGTCCATAAGAGGCAGATGACCAATCTCCATAAGTGTTGTTGAAAATTGAGTGTCTGCTTATCAAAAAAAAAATTCAGAATTTGATAGAATTGATTCAGATTGGTACTTAATGGTTGTAAACGCATAGGTAAAAATCCTCCAGCGCCGGCAGTCCTGACCAAACAGAGTATCTGCTCGTGACTGTGGCCCTTGTGACTGAAGGATGGGTCAAATGCACAGTCCTGATTACCAGATGGTGACAATAAAGCAGGAATGTACAACCTCAGGCCCACGGGCCAATTGTGGCCATCTGTGTCATTTTATGTGGCCCTCTGCTGCTAACACAAAATTGCCATTGAGGCACTTTGACTGTCATACAACCAACTTCAGCTCCACCAATACAGTCACGCTATACCTTGTTGTAAATCTCAGAGCCTTTGGAATCCAGTCAATGAAATGCAGCTACAGTATAGTGGGAATCAATAAGGACGTATCATTCTAAATTTCAGAATCCAGTCAATCCAGCTTGAATTCAGCTTTATTAAATCCATGTTGTTGGCCCCAGGTCAAGTCTGATGAACTAAAGTGGCCCTCTCAATAAAAAGTTTGGACACCCCCGCAATAAAGTATAGCTTAAGCTTAACATTTCAACATTTCATCCCAACATTCCACTGCAATAGACTCAAATTACATTCCAAATCTCCTCTTATAGCTTCACGTTGCACTAGCCAGTTTTGTACAACATATTCACCGGCTTCCACAGAGTGCGGGAGGTGTTCTTGAACCCCTGTTGACCTTAACAGCTATAAATATGTTCATGTTCACATAACAATCGAGTGACACACACTGCTCACACTACGCCTCCAGAGTAGGCACAGCGTTTGGAGAAGCATTATTAAGGCAAAAAGCTTGAGGAGTAAAGAGGGTAAAGGATTTAACATTAATACGTTTGTTTACATTTTTGCACTGTCCTTAACACAACATGCACTCCCAACAGAGAGAATGCATGCACTTCCTCTGCACAAAACCAGTGTTTAGTTCACTTTAGTTTATTTAGGGAAAGGTGAATCCTCTCATTTTTGAGGGGGTCCTAAACTTAAGTACTAACATACAGACATGTAAACACACACACACACATACACAACCATTTACAGACCATTAAAATAAGAAAAGATAATTGCATAAACACACGGAAAAAATTAAAACAAAAAATTAAACAAATACACCCATTCACACCCCACTCCTCCTCTGCTAAAATAAAAAGAGTAAAAAGAGTCAAAGTAAAATTATTAACAATAATGATATACATACAGATTACAGAACATAAACAGGGAGTTTTAGGGCCCTAAATTTAATTAATTAATATAAAATTAAGTATAGATGTGGGGAGCAGGGCCGGCCCCAGGCCATCAGGCGCCTTTGGCGGACATATATCATGGCGCCCTTTGTGCACTTGTAGAAGGCATCACAGTGAACAAGTGTGCAGTGAAAGTAGACGCAACACATAAATAATAATTCTAATTTGCATTATGGACATATTTTGACTTACATTTTCTTGCAATTTACAAAGTAAAACTGATTGTTACTTTGCACAGTAGTAGAAGGCCTCTCAGTGAACAAGTGTGCAGTGAAAATAGTCAAAAACCTCGTTCAAATAAAAAAATTAAAAATAAAAACAAAGTTTAAACATTGCATTTTGGTCGCTTATCCCTGTGGCTTTCCTTTCCACTTTTACCATAAGTAACCGCCAAAAGGGCCCCCCGCTTTTAATGTTCAGATCCCATTACCACACAATTTGAAAAGCCGGGCCACTTCAGCCGGGCCATGAAGGAAGGAAGGGAGGGGCCGTACAGCGCAGGGGGCTTGACGTATTGTTGTAACATAACAACCATATTATATTATTTCTATTAAATAGACTTTGTTTTGCATTTAGTGAATAAGGTGTAGAGACAGGGACAAAGAAATGGTTGAAATATTGTGGATTGTGGATAATAAGTGCATCCAGTGAAGGTGACGTCTATCGGCTTGGTTGCAGACAGTGAAGGTGCAGTGCGGTGTACGATCAAGGCCTTTGAGGATGAATCTACAGAGACAGTTAAAAAGTCTATATAGTGGTTTGAGATGGGAGGGAAATGTTTTGGTAAATTAAGCGTAATTAATGATGTACACAAGTCTGTTTCTCCATACTTCAAATGATTGTCTTTGTTGCTGAATACAACCAGTATCTGCATGTACCTTACCTATTCATCTTTCTCTCACTGTTGCTCAGTGGTCCAAGGATGAAAATAAAGTTTGCATTTCATTTAGATAACAATGACCCAGAGTCGAACGAAAGACCAAGGCTGCCACATCGTCGCCTCATTTACATTTTAGAACACATTCCTTCTTTCCTTCTGCTGTCAACCTTTATTGCACCTGCCTACGCCATGAAAGGAACCAAAAGTTGCGTCAATGACCAAATGACCACAGTGTTCCAAGCTCTCTTGACCCGAATACAATTGAAAGAATGGACTGACAGAAGGAGGAAGACGCCAGACGAATCAGATGACCTGAAGACGGCTATCGAAGCGACCTCAGCTTCCATTGCGGCTGACCAGAGCCAAAAGTCCATCGCCTCCATGCAGTTATTATTCTGGGGTAGAAATATTTGGTAAGCTATTTCTTGGGAGGCATTATCTTTATTATTACCGGATTATTACTATTGTTAGCTTTTTAGAATGATACATTTTATTTTTTATTTTTTTGCTGCTACTGGATCTATCTATCTATCTTTACTCTAAATAATGTTTTCACATTAATTGAAACATAGATGGAAAGAAATATAAACTAAACATTTCAGAGGCCTGAGAACTATTATGAAAATGAGCTATTCTATATGTAATAATTCCATATTCATCAAGTTATCTGTCGTTCAATTCAATTCAGTATATTTTTGTACAGCCCTAAATCACAACAATAGTTATTTCGGAGGACTTTACAAGCAGCCGTCCACTCAGATCAGACTCAAACAGTTCAAACACAGGAAATGCGGTGATGCAAAACATGTACAGTTGGTGAAAATATTTCTTTCTGTCTGGGGAGTGAGCGTAATACAATTTTATAATAAAAATATGTCTTTATTTTATTTTTATTTTTTCACCTGTTCGCCTTACCACAAAAAAGTATTTCAGATTCTAAGAAAAAGTCTAGATGGGACAGATAAATGACAATGAACACATGAGGAGAGAGAGTGAAGGTCAAAGACTGTCTTCCTGCTGCAGCCACACCTCCAGGTGATACTGCACACCTTATGTAGCCTTTACCCAGTGTGTCCACTAGATAGAAACAAAAATGTCCATGGGTCAGTCTGAAGAGCCATTGGTCCAAAAGGGGCAGTCCATTTATGTCGATAAATGCTTAAATATTGTTGAATGTCGGGTGTCCTGGATCATTACCACTGTGTCTAAAACCTGCTGAAATGTCTTGTCAAGCCGAGCACCAGAGTCCACCTGTGTGAGGACCACAAAAGCAGGTCGAACTCACATGTGTAAAACTTTGTGTAACTGTCACATGGTGCAGGGCTGAGTGGGAAGCCGTAATTTGTGTTGACCGTTCGCCATTATTTGTTTGTGCACACGAGGTTTATTGTTACAGTGTATTCCTATTGTTTCATTTACACATCTTATGTTTGCTGCACAATTTATTTCCATAAATCACCTAAATGCATTCTGGATCACGCCTATCTGTCCAACACTTTAGCATAGGCTTCAAGTGCGTCACCGGTTCTATAGGATTCACAAATCCAAAATACATGTAAGTCTGAGCTCCAGCTGCGATCAAACATTCCCTGATGTTTTCATAGATCCTTGTTTTGTATCATTTTCTTCAGATTGGCTCCACTCGTGTTGGCTCCCAGCTGTACACTCAGCACTCTGCGTGATTCTCTGCTTGACAAGTATTATAGCTGTTTCTCAATTAAACTAGTTAAAGTGAACCATTATTGACACATGACAGAACGTTTCATCAGTTTCTTTTTTGGCACAAAAAAATGTAGGCCATGTGGTGTTTTTGATGAGAACTCCACATGGATCAATACAGTGTATTCTATGTACA
Organism: Knipowitschia caucasica; assembly: GCA_964034765.1. Classification (NCBI taxonomy): domain Eukaryota; kingdom Metazoa; phylum Chordata; class Actinopteri; order Gobiiformes; family Gobiidae; genus Knipowitschia; species Knipowitschia caucasica. The sequence continues at coordinate 30,578,258 of OZ035825.1, read as the reverse complement.
GGTTCACTTAACCCCACTTTGCCTGAAGCCCCCGCTGAAAGATCAAGGCTCTGCTCTCACAGAAAGAGCCGCCATCCTCCTGAGGACCCACCACCTGCAGCAGGATCAGAGAAGGGCTGGTGCTCTGTTTACTGCAACTGACTGCACTCCCCGACCCAGAAATGGACTAAAGCCTGTTTTACACAAGACGATTTTAAAGTTATCGGACAATTTTCCTAACCTGAGAGACCCCACACACGGAGATAAAAAATCAAGGGTCTAACCACTTTGGTCGTACAGTGTGTGGTGCTCAGCCACACGCAAAATCACGCAAACCACACATGAACTGATTCCCCCCCCCTGAGCATTCCCAGGTCAGACGGAAATCTCACAAAATCTCTCAAGATCAAGCGTGACTTCAGAGAAAACAATCATGGAGGACGAAGAGGATGCAGTGGCGATAGTTTGCGGTTTGTTTTTAATAGAAAAAAGTGTTATTAAAGAAAAAGGTGATGCCATTTATGCCATTGATTGTTATGATTTTTTTACGGTGTTTCCTCGCCGCCTTGTCACCTCGTCTTCTGATTGGCTACACGCCGCAGTCATGGCAACACGCTCGTCTGTTCCCGGAGGATACCACACACGAAGAGAAGTCGAGTCCAAACAATCCAGCATGTTGGATATCCCCGATTTGAGCAGTCCCGAAGTCCTTCCGAGCGACAAGCGAAGTCTTAACACACGACACATGGCAGGAAAATCCATCACATTTTTTACGAAAATCGGAGTGTTCTTAAGATTGTTGTTAGGGGTAAATCGGGTCTTAAATCGGCCTAATTATCCTGCAGTGTGAACCAGGCTTAAGGGGAAGAAAATGGATGGATGGATGTTTTGTGACTTGATCATACTGTACAGGTGAAAGAATGTTGTTCAAAGGTTAATTTATTTCTGTAATTTAATATAAAACCAACTTATGTCACTTTTCATCACAAGCAAAGTGACATTATGCCAAGTTTTTGTTATAATTGTGATGATTATGACTTATAGTCTGTGTTCTATGTTTTATTTGTGGTTTGTACAACGGTGAGGTAATTGTCAGCATTATAAGTATGTCACACTTTGGCAAGTAATCATATTTATATTTCAGGTTTTATATATTGTGAACAACATTCAAATTTTCACCTGTAAATGATTTTCATGACTTTCTGTGTTGTAAACATTGACTGTTCATAGATGGACAATCTTAACCCATTTGTCCATTAGCAAAGTACTCTCTGAAAAAGTTTTGCTCCAACTCAGTTACACAGCTCAGAAGCCATTTGTGTCACACTCACCAGTTTGGGTTTAAATCACAACTCTCTCAACACAACAACTCAACACAAATTCCCATTTTAGGAAGTTGGCTCCAGCTATAGCTTATTGGCTACTTATGCATTCAGCAAACACTATGGTGACGTCAGCACTCTCGCTTCACAGAAAGAAGGGTCTCAATTCAAATCCCAGTTGGAACTCTGAGTGGAGTTTGTATGTTCTCCTCATGCGTAGGTTTGCACAGGTTTTCTTTTGGATGCTCTGGTTTCCCTTACCACAAAAAATATGCTAGTCAATTCTTTCAGCTCTGGTAGTCCTGACCCAGCAGAGCATCAATATCTGGAGATGGGTTCCCGGGCGCTGTACAAAGGCAAACCACTGCTCCTGACAGACGCCCTGGTGGCATTTGCGGAGGACAAAGTTCCCTACGGGGATAAATAAAGTGCACATTTACACTCCTAATATACAGTCTATGGCCATAAAGCGCTCTGTAAAGTAAAGGTTGATTAATTGAAACTTGCGATTAACCTTTTTGGGTGTACTTGGCTTGTATCCACATGTCCTTGGACTCCAAAATCACAGGGTGTTAAAACAACACTAAAGTGCCACCTGTTCCTGAAAAATCAACTTTCCGTGTGTCTGTGAAGAGTATAATGGTGGTGTTTACTGAGTCCAAGCCACAGAGGTGACACTGTTCAGCCATCAGCGCAAAGGTGGCAACTGTCAATCCAAGTGACAAATAGTTTACTCTCTGCAGATGAAAGAAGAGGTGACTGTGGCTTTGTAACCTTCAGCAACACTGGACCGTTCCTACAAAGTTTTTGCTTTAAAGGCAAGTTTATTTGTATAGTGCAGGTCAAACACAGACCAACAGGGCTTACACAAAGCGCTTCCCAAAACTAGAAAATAAAATCCCAAAAGGCATTGAATCATAAAACTTCATGATATCATCACTTTCAAGACTGCTCAATTAATGTACAAAGTTGAAAATAAGCATTTGCCTGAAAATGTTTTACATTTCTTTGGTGCGAGAGAAGGAATAACAATTTAAGGAGCTTATATCACTTTAAAATCGCCCAGGACGACCGGGAAAAGCTTCTGTATTTCTGTTTGTGGCCCTAAAATATGGAACAATATCCCGGAAGACCTCAAACAATGTCCGAATTTAAAACAGTTCAATTATCAAAAACAATGTTCTGTATGTGACCAAAGAAAATACTGTAGATGAGTTACCATGTGTGTGTTTGAACCAGATTCATTGTGTATAGGGCTGGAAAGTCTCGTCCCAGAAGCACTTCCGGTTCATTGCTCGGATACAAACAAACCGTCAGCTGTTCGAAGAGGCGGTTTAAATGAATGGTGCAAAATGCTCTGCTTTGTTTTCGGCTGTTATCATCAAAGTTTACATGAAGCATGCTCATTTTTTGGGTTTCCCAAAGACCAACTGAAGCTGTGTAAAAAGCTATGCAGTTGTGATAAAACCTTTTGTCTGATTTTACAGATGGTTAACTTGAATATGTATTCAAGCTAACTTGTAGCTAATGCTAACCTGTAGTGCGCTGCCGAGCCTTTCATTGTGGCTTGTATTTTAAGATAAGATTAACTTTATTGTTGTCACACAGGAGACATGTATTTATTTATTTGAGAGATAAAGGAGGAACATATTAGCACATATTAAATAACATTTAACAAATGTTCAAATATAACAGAAAACGGACAATCATAATATTAGTAGTAAATGAATAGGTGACCCAACTACATCATGTTATTTTTGACAGCACAGCAAAAAGAAAAAAGACCCAATGTGAAGCTGCAGTGAGTGTGAAGTGGAGATTGAGCTAATGTACAGATAGAAAGCTGATCATTCATAAACATTGGCTCATAACCAACGCAGCAAAGATAGCTGTAAGGGACATCAATGTATTTGCATGGGAATAGTGTTTCTATATTGTCTTTCTGATGCATAATAGTGGGTTAAAAAAACAGTAAGTTTGAACACGGCCCTGCACCTTTCTTATCTCCCAGTCATATATACTTCAGGACATGGTCAGTTCACAGCTAATTCCGACCGCTCACTCGGTTTTTCTGTCCCAGAGACGAAATGTGTCCAAAATAACACAGGAAAGTCCTTTAAGGAGGAAGAAGTCGGCGATCTCAGCACCATACAAGTGGCACGTGTGGTTTGTTTGTATCCGCGGGTGGAAATCTCGCAAAATCTCGCACTTCCGCTTTCCAGCCCTATTATAACTTGTATATATAAAAAAAAAAAACATAACAATTGTAAACCGCTTTGAGACTCCGATGTGCAGTGAAAAGGCGGTATATAAATAAAGATTACTACTACTATTCAGAGCCAAAATAAATATTAAGAGGATGTCTATTAAGTTAGGAAATTGAAAGGACAACTCACCCTCAAATCCACTTTTTTTTGCTGATAAACGATTTAAATGAGTGTCCAATAGTGTTGTCTACATATCCTGGTCATAGTTTTTTCACTTTGGTGCAAATTAGTTGAAAGTTAAACTTTCTGCCTAAAACCGTCTGTGAGGCGCCATCTGCTGGCGACCTGTGTTACTACATTTGAATTTTGAATCTGGCGCCAACACTGGCGCGGCAGCAAGACCTGACGTCTGAAGCAAGACCTGACGTCTGAAGCAAGACCTGACGTCAGCAGCCCCCCGCCCAGAGCTAGATAAACGGCCCAGTCTCGTTCACGCCCCCTTTAGTCCTCCAGGCTACGCCCATTTAGAGGAAGATTTGAACAGGAAATGTGAGTGACGTAAGCTCCGAGGAGCGGGGGTGAGAACCACTTGAAGTACAGAAGGATTATGTAAGTGTTTATTTTCCCCACTCCTTTTCAGACGGACTTGTGCCGTTTCCACCGCAGGAACTTTGTGGTAATTTTCCAGGGCCAGCCCCGTCAGTGCGTGTCTCCACTGCAGGAACTTTCCCCACAAGAACATTTACAGGAAATTTTACGGGGCCCAACGGAGTCCCTCCTCCATGGCATGTACTCCGTTGGGCCCTGGTAGGACTTGAGGTTAACCCGGGCGCTGATGGGCAAATGCTAGCACAGGCTCAGACGCTCAGACCCCAGCAGAAAGCAGCAACACAACCAGCATTCAGCAGCATTAGCCTAGCCCAGCAGCATTAGCCTAGCAGACACCACTGGAAACGGCTAACAGCACTGTGATTTAGACAGGGTTTGAGGCATCGCGGCAAAATGAAAAGATATATTTAGGCATATCAGCTTCACCTCAAAAGACTGGAGATTCATCACACTCTAAGGCCCTGTTTATACTGAGACGCTACGCAGACGTTTCCAGGCTATTAAAGCAGCAGTAAGCGATTTGGTCGTTTCCGGCAGTTTCTTCTGCCTGAGCGAGTTAGTAGCCCCGCCCCCGTCTCCTCGTCACACCACATGAACGCGCATTGTCTTGGTGATGGCAGCAGCAGATTCATCTCCGTCAGGTCTATTCGTAAGTATATTAACAACAAACTCTGGGAGTGAAATATTAGCATAGAATAGCTCAGTTGTAACCTAGCTATAACACTGGAAGCAGCTTGGTGTTAGCTAGGATAGCATCACTAAGAAAAGAGATAAAAACAATCCAGTCTTTTATAGAATAATACTGCTTTTATAGTTGGCACACTGATAACTGTTGTGATAAACATAATGTTGCAGATTGCAGTGTGACGTGTCTCAACATTATGTACTGTAACATCTGTTACAGTGCATATGTATTAGATGAATGTAATGCATATACATTACAACAACAAAGCTTTACATGAAGGTTATTTAAAGTAATACATTACTGCTTTCCTCACAATTTATATATTTGGAGTTCTTTATAGACAACACTGTAGTAATGTATTGTGTGAACGTAAAGCTGCATCTCACTGGAAGCTGCCTACTCAATGTCACAAAATGAAGATACATTTATTGATGTAATCAACATCTGTATTATGTGCTTATTGTTCAGAGAATGAAGACAAAATCAAAGTGTATCAGAGCTGTACAGTGAGATGTGGGACTGAAAAACAATTCCAGTAAAGCTTGTCCGAAACGCAAAAGGACTGTCATAACTAATTACGTTACACTATTACACTGTAAGGAAACTCACCACTTTGAAAGAAAAGCTACAAGTAACAGAATATATAAAGTCATTTGTCATAACGGTTCTTTCAGGAAGCACTGAACGCCCTCTGTCCAGAGAAGCTGATGACCAGATCCTCCCAGACCTGGCCCTGGTGCCTCTGTGAAAGGTGCCAACAGACATTGAAAACGTGCTGTCCTCAGCGGCCCCCATGGTGCACGACCTCAGTGGCCCCCATGGTGCACGTCCTCAGCGGCCCCCATGGTGCACGTCCACTCTGCAGTTCTGAAATATGTTTGTAGTTGTACTATTTCAAAATAAAAAAAAAATACATTCACCTCTTTCAATGTGCTTTGTTTTATAGTAGGAAAACAAATACAGTCTGTAACGAGTCTAAGAAACTTTATTATGTAAAAGAAGATTTGAAGTTATAGCCGGAAAAATATACACAATGTCCCTTCTAAGACAAATAATTACAAGTGATGGTAAGCCAACGTTTGTGTTATCACTTTTTGCTCAAATGAATAACACTGTTATTATTCAGGTCCTTATCCATCGCTGCTGCAGCGAACACTATCAGAAATATCTAACAAAATGTTAATCTTTATGTTGTAGTTTGTTTGAACACATTTCCTCAAAATAATTCATAAGCAGCCACACACACACAGCCACAAGCACACACAGTCACACACAGTCACAAGCACACACAGTCACACGCACACACAGCCACACGCACACACAGCCACACGCACACACAGTCACGCACACACAGCCACAAGCACACAGTCACACGCACACACAGCCACGCTTCAGGGGGCCAGGTTGAAGGAACTGGAGTCTTCCTCTGGCAGAGATTCATCATCAACAACATCAGTATTTATGGATCTCCAGGAGTGGCCCCTGATTCACAGGATCCTTGAACATGTTTATTTGGACTGTGCATTGTGAGAGAAAGACACTTACATCGGCTGTTTTGGGAGTCGAGTGATTATCTCACTCCTCTTGATTGTTGAAGAAACTCAGCGACAGTTTTGTCAACACTGACTCCTGGAACATGATCGATATTCATTTTGGACATCAGGGCAGCAACACAACTGTAGGGATGAACGACACACACATCACAAAATCATTATCATCATAATCACTGCGTCCCATATATGCATTCACAACAACCTACATGACAAATGTGGGGTGTAAAGTCTTCCTCAGGAGATGACAATGGCCATTCTTCTAATTCTGGAAGCAAAGTCTTGTCTTCCCAGTCAATACTAGAGAAAGAAGAGGTCAGCAGAAAAGTATCTAGTCGTTATGGCATTGTTTTTTTTTAATAGTTATTTAACTTGCATTATGGAGGCTTTTGAACTCTTGTACATTGAAGACCTCATTCCAATTGATTTAGGCCATACTGGAAAAGATACAGAGAAAAGAATGCAATGAAGACATGTAAATTATTACAATGTCTATATTATATCATGCTCATAATTTATTTGGTAGTAGTCAGCAAGACTTTTCTTACTTATTCTCAATACATAATAATAAAAATGTATGTAGTGGTCACGGAAGTTAGATTTGAGGTAAAGAGATATTGTTTTTATAACAATAAAACTAATATACAGAGTGCAAGTTGCAAAACTTAGTCATTGAAGAATGAAATGCAGACCTACATATATATATATATATATAGTGCAAGCAACTATGTTTCTTGGCAAAAACAAACGATTCATACAGATCAAAAGTGCTCGTAGCAGCCACATCATATTCACAACTACAGACAGCTAATGCTAACAGCTAACGCTAATGCTAACAGCGAACGCTAATGCTAACAGCTAATGCTAACAGCGAACGCTAATGCTAACACCACTTCACGGGGGAACTCTGGTGATATGGTCATTTAATTTTGTACATGTGGGGAACTAATAATTGACCGGAGTTTATGGATGGCTGAGGCTGGGCTAAGGCTTCGATGTTGTGTTGTCTGTTGTTGTTTCTCAAAGCTAACCCAAGGTAATGCGCAGTTATTGCCACAAAATGCGGCCGTATTTCTACAACAGCTGGGGATTTTTAACTAGCTAACTTGGTGAAAACCTGCATTACAGTCTCAGGCAACAATATGTATAAATAATACAACTACTACTGCCACTACTGAGTAACATGCTCACCTGTTCAGTCGGAGAGAGGAATCCACGGAGCTAGAGGTCGCCAACATGAATGCAGCTGGTCACCATGTTGCTCCTACTTTTTGTCGTTCCTCTGTTTCTGGCGTTTTGCCTGTATTTAATAAATCCATGGTATTTAGTCTGCAGCAGCGCTGGAGGCGGCTTTTCCTTCTCCGCCATGTTTGTTTTGAAGAGTGCGCGTGCACACACGGGAGAAACCCCTTATAAGGCGTGCTCTCTCGTCATTGGATAAGCGCATAGGATGTGAGGTTTATTATATAGGTGGGAGAAGACTGGAAGGACTGAGAGATCCGTGTTTAGGTACAAATGTGATAGTGGGGGGTTTTTGAGGGATTGACATTAAAAAAAAGGTAGATTAAAAACTGCCAGAAAAGGTGCCGAATAAAATAATTTATGGATTAAAAGAGCTGGGTGTTTCCAATAAAACCAGAAGTTAAAATGAATTAAAATCATGTTTAATCCAATATAAAATAGATAAAATAGTCATTAAAAAAGAATTAAAACGATAAAATGATAAAAGGATAAAATGATAAAATGATGAAATGATAAAATGATGGCGGTCCAAAGGGCCTGGTCCTCTCGCCCGGAAGATGGACGAAGGGCAGCACTCCCACGGCATCAGGGGGGGGTTCCGCGCGCGCAGCTGCTGGCGTCGTACCTGCAACAGAGAGGCAGAGGGCCAGCTCTCCCGCTCACACCCACCAGGAAGCCCAGGCCTGAGGCCGCTTGACGCAGCGGGAGCTAGAGCGGTTGAGCGGTACTCACGGACAGGGAGAGCTCCCCGCTCTCCCGCTGCATCCTCTGACTTGTTCGCTGGTGGTGCTCGCTGCCTCCGGTCCCTCGCCTCTCTTCCCAGCCCGAACGCTGCGCCGCCTCACTCCCCTCCTACGGGGCGCCCGGGTCTATGGCGCCAGATTTACGCCAAAAGTCCACACGCTCAAATAACACATACACGCGCAGCTTTATTTAATTCACACGCGCGCAAACTACTCTCCACGCGCACATTTCACACCACACGCGCGCAGACTCAGTACCACGAGCCACAATACGCACGTGTGCGCGCTCGTGACCTGCCCTCTTCCTTCTCGTGGTCTGTGTTCTGCGCGCGTTGAACACTTTTGCCATGTCTTCTACGCGCGCGTGAAATACTTTTGTCGCTTGGGGGCGGGGCCAGTGAAAGGTAAACAGCCCACTGCAGCTTGGAGATTAAATGCTTATGCATGGAAAGCATATGATTAATCCATAGACTGTATATCTTTTTTATAACCCTAACTGGGCTGGCTATTGTAGTCTTTAACGTGGTATGTACACTGTTGTGGACACCCTATAGGCTTACACCAGGACATGTTTAGTTCGTAAATGTTTAATATTCTCTCTCATCAGCCTATGTTGCCGCAAGGCTAGCCAGGTACATCCCGGGACCTTTGTCATCGCTGTACGTTGTTTACACTGAATGCTTTGTCAGAATCATGTCAGGACCGTTATCAAAGTTTAATAAAACTGTCTCTGAGTTATTTGTTTGCTTTTTATTTGCATAATTATAGGGGGTTGACCTAATGAGTCTATGCTAACTAGCAATAAATCTGTCAGTCCATAAACCCAAATATCAAAAATGTGTATACAAAGTTTTGAAACAAATGAGCTATCTGAATTGTTAACATTGCTAAATAGTAGTAAACTTCATTTGATTTCATGTATTTTTATTAAAATGAACTTAAAATTGGGGCTAAGCTGTTTCAACCTGTCATAATTGGCTTCTGTACCTGTATTGTGTTTGCTAGTTTAGGATGGCTATCATCTCTACACACTACACAGAACCCCTGAATAGTTCTGATCGTGCAGGTTATCTTCATAAATTGTTCCTCTGCAATGGGCACCAGTTCCTGATCCACACACACTGCAGACCGGCAAGATGTAAAACATCATTTGGTCAGACTTCGTTTGCAGTCGAAGAGCCACAGCTCTGGAACATTTTACCTGCTGAACTGAAATCTCTAATATTTTTATGCCTTAGCGACTGCCAATTATCTGTTTGCTATACGGCCTATGAACATGGCATTGGTTACCTGTAACAATACTTTTTGTTCTGTGCCTGTCAAATAAACATGTAATAATAATACTATTCTCACAGAACAGTGGGTTGTAGATAGGAGAAAATGGCCATCAGTTACCTGGCCTAATATCTATAATTACCTCACTCAGGCCCCCAGTGTCTATACAAAAGAGAACCTAAATCATATAAATCTATCGATGCAGACAATTATGTGTTATGTAAAGAATGTGAAATACTTTGACTCTGGTACTGAGTTCCGTGTTTTGAGGCAGATGTGCTCCCCAGTCAGAGAGTGGGCATTAAGTCAAAGCCTCATGATGCCTGGTAGTAACTATGGCCACAAAGACTTGGGGTACATCCTTACCCCAAACTGTTCTTGTATGGCAGGAAATAGACTTGTAACGGGTGTGGGCACCGTTGTAACTTGTTTTTATTGTTCAATTACAGTCTTGACCTGGTGCACACCTGTTAACCCCTTTATTAGTGTAATCTGCGTTGTGTTCCATATTCTGCGCTGTCTGAAGAAGGACCACGACACAAGGAGGATCACTGGATGACTTTTACTAGTAGTTATGCACAAAATAAAAGAAAACATAAATCCACATCACGTCTCTCCATGCATTCAGCTCAGCAGTCCTCTCCACAGATGCAAGGCACAGACTATGGTTCTCCTGATAAAGGAAAAAAGCAACATTAGCTCAAGTTATTATTGCCTTTTTAGTGGTATACAGGTTGATCACTTTTGTTCTCCAGTTGTTGTAATCAAGGAAAAACACCACACACTTCGTGGTTTTAGAGCTGAATACTTTAGCACTAAAGTATGTATGTGCTTTTGTTGTGACTAGAAGGCTACACAGGCTAAATCATGAACAGCTGTTTCTCCTCAGACTAAAACGAAGGAGCCTCCTTAGCTAACTTAGCAAAACAGCTAAAATGCTAACTGCCGGTTAGCATTTTAGCTGTTTGAGCTTGCTTTAACTTGACTGATCATGATAACTACATCTAGCGACATCATGTAACCTAGTGATTACTTATGGATTGGACTTTTTGATTATTAGATAATGTAGGACACAAACACAAAGTCTGCTCCAGTGTTCTTCCTTCTTTAGCCACTCAGCTATGCACACAACTTGCCTGTAACGTCGCCCAGAAAGAAACCCAGTGGGCTGTTTACCTTTCACTGGCCCCGCCCCCAAGCGACAAAAGTATTTCACGCGCGCTTAGAAGAGATGGCAAAAGTGTTCAACGCGCGCAGAACACAGACCACGAGAAGGGAGAGGGCAGGTCACGAGCGCACACACGCGCGTATTGTTGCTCGTGGTACTGAGTCTGCGCGCGTGTGGTGTGAAATGTGCGCGTGGAGAGTAGTTTGCGCGCGTGTGAATTAAATAAAGCTGCGCGTGTATGTGTTATTTGAGCGTGTGGACTTTTGGCGTAAATCTGGCGCCATACGGGTCCAGCGGCGAGCTCCAGCCCTGTCGCACAGCACACACACGGGCCAGCCACGCACAGCACCCAGGATCCCCCCTTCAGCCCAAGGCTTCCATACACCACGTCTACACAAGAGCAAAACTCACCGGCAGGGCAGGGTCCAAATGCCCTGCCTCTGTGTAGTTCTCGTCGTGGTGCGGGGGTCCAGAGCGTGGGTGCCATGGTGCTGGCCCGGTGCGGGCTGGTCTCTCCTTCCGGGCTCGCCTCCCCTCGCTGCGCGTCCGCTCCCCGGTGTCGCGTCTCTCTCTGATCTCCTGCATGGCCTCTTTATACAGGCCGCACGGCAAACGTCCTCGACCGATGCCCCCCTGAGAAGGGCCGTAGAGGCCGCCATCCCACGCGTGGAATGCGACCTGAAACCCACCGGGGGGGCCAGACCCTGCGTCTGATACGCCCGCCGCACCGCCGTGGCGACCCAATGCGCCAGCCGCTGAGCCGACAGTGGGGCGCCCCTGTTCTTGGGGCCCAGACACACAAACAGCTGATCACCCGACCTGAATGACGACGTCATGGCCAGGTAATGCCTCAGCATTCTGATAGGACACAGAAGGTGCTGCCGCTCCTCCTCGGGGGAGGCATGCGGCGGCGGGTGGAAAGCCCTAATCCTGATGACTCTCGACCTAAAGGCCGACGTGATGACCTTGGGGAGAAAAGCCGGATTGGGCCACAATTCCACCATGCCGTCGTCCTCTTCGAAGGACAAGCACGACGCATGGACGGAGAGCGCACACAAATCGCCCGCCCTCTTAGCAGACGCCAACGCTAGTAAGAGGGCCGTCTTAAAGGCGATACACTCGGGACTCGCCTCCGCCGCCGGTTCAAAAGGCGGACCCGACAGCCCCCTAAGGACCACCCTGAGGTCCCAAACCGGAGGCGTTCTCTGGAGCGGGGGCCTCCTCCTGCGCGCCCCCCGCAGAAAACGTTTAACCAACGGGTGAGAACGGGCTGTGAACCCCCCGAATCCGTCGTGACCCGAAGTAATGGCTGCCGCGAACACCGCCAAGGTAGCGACAGCCCTCCCCTTGTCGAAGAGCTCCTGTAGGAATCCCAGGACCCCCTCCAGCGGGAAACACCTGGGATCCCAGGAACGGGAATCGCACCAGACACTGTATAGCCTCCACCTCGTGGCGTAGGCCCTCACGGTGGACGGCGCCCTCGCTCCCTGAATGGTCTCCACTAACTCAGGGGGTAGACCCAGATCTACGAGGCTCCGCCTCTCAACCTCCAAACCCAGAGCCTGCGGCCGCTTATCGGACGTGAAAACAGGGCTCCTGCCCCCTGGACTAGAGCCCCCGGCTCGTCCGGGAGGGCCCAGGGCTCCATCACCGCCATGCCCCTCAGGAAGGGGAACCACCGGGCATGCGGACTGTCCGGAGCCACCAGGATCACTGATCTCCTCTCCTGTTCGATCCTCCGCAGCAGGACCGGCAGGAGACGCACCGGTGGAAAAGCGTACAACAGGCCGCCTGGCCATGGGTAATGAGCCAGAGCGTCCACGTCAAAAGGCGGCTCGTCCGCGGCCCTTAAGGCGAACCAGGACGGGCACTGTGCGTTCTCTGCACTGGCGAAAAGGTTGACCACTGGACGGCCGAACCTCCGCCAGATCTCCTCTCGCAGCTACCCGTGGGGCCAGGCCCCACTCGTCCTGGAGTGGGCCCCCCCTGGACATCCATTCGGCTCCCACGTTCCGAACCCCCGGGACGTGGCGCGCCCTGAGAGACAGGAGGTGAAGCGCCGCCCACAAACAGCCTCACCGTCGCCATGCGATATGGAGAGCGGGGGACCTGGTGCCCCCCCTGCCTGTTCAGATAGAGACCACTGTGGTGTTGTCTGAGCGCACCATCACGTGTCTCCCCTGCAGCTGAGGGGCAAAGTGCAGCAGTACTCTGTGCACTGCCTCCATCTCCAGCAGGTTGATGTGACGGGCTGAGTCCGACCAGCAGCCTCCTACAGAGCTCTGGCCGAGGACCCACCCAACCCCCGCCCCATCCTTCGAGCGACGCGTCCCATGAACACCTCGAACGTGTGACACGGCGCAGGCCAGAGTCACTCCGGTCCCGCAATAGACCCGAGTGAGCCAGAACTGATGTCCGATGCTGCCCCTTGGGGGAACCCAGATCAGCCTCCCCCCGTCCCGGGAGGGGTGAAGCCTGAGGCCGAGAACCCCACACTCTGAAAATTTCTCATATGGAGCAGGCCTAGCCGCACCACAGCATGAGCCGCTGCCATCATTCCCCAGCAGGGACCTGAGGCGCCGAGCGGGGGACTCTGGGCCCGCCAGAACCTCCCGGAGCCAGACGGGTAATATTCATCCGTCTGTCCACGGACAAGGCAGCACGAATAACAACAAGTCTAAGCTGCAGACCGAGGTAAATCATGCGTTGGGCTGGCCTGCAGCTTGCTCTTTCCCTGTCACCACAAAGCCCAGACCTGGTAAGTGGGACAAGCCCTTGCGTTGGCTCACGGCCAACTTCCTGGATAGGGCCCAGTATTAACCAATCGTCTATATAGTCAATATTCTTACCCCGGCACGTCTTGATCGGCTCCAGAGCCGCTCTCCACACATTTGGAAAAAGTGCGAGGCGCGAGAGCGTACCGAAAGGGAGACGGCAGTACTCGTAATTCCTCTCTCCCCCACTGCGAAGCGCAGAAATCTCCTGTTCCTGCACTATGGGTACTGGAAGTAGGCGTCTGTCAAGTCTATGGATGTCATCCAGTCTCCTTCCCTGACACACTCGAGAGCTCCTTGGGACAGGCATCCGCAACTGCCGTTTGGAAATGCACTCGTTTAACACGCGCAGATCCAGAATGGGACCGCACCCCGCCTGAATTCTTGGCACCAGAACGTAAGGGGAGTACAGCCCCCTGGTGGCGTCCTGCGGGTCTACCTCCACTGCTGCCCTCGAACTCAGCAGAGGAGACCTCTGCATTCCATGCCACTGTCATCCCCGTACCTGAGAGCGTACTGCCCGTACGCCTCGGAATGGTGGTGGGCTTTCGGAAAAATTGCAGAGCGTAACCTCTGCCGCAGAGTTTTCTCCAGCCAAACATCTGACAGTAAGCCCTTGCTCCTTCAGATTTGTCGAAAAACTGTGGGGGCGGAACCGGGAGCTGGAACACGAGACGTCATGGCCACCGCCACCTCCGGTGTTTCCTACAGGAGGTGGGGTGGCTGAAAGGGCCGGGGGGCCCCTGCGTCACCCGTGACGCCGAGGCGGTCCACGTGTTTCTGCAGGTCCGACGTCATAAGTACGGGACTGCTCCACCACACGTGACCCTGCTGCCTGCTGCGCCCCCCCCTGGCAGTGCTCATGGAGGGGGGGCGAGCCCCTGCATCGGAAACCCCGTTGTTACATTGGTAGCTCTGCTCATCACGCGTGACACGGCTGCTGCGCCCCCCCTTGGCTCTTGCCTACATGGAGGGGGGGAAGAGCCCCAGGAATAGAAACCCCGTGTTAGCAATGTAGCTCTGCTCATCACGCGGACACGGCTGCTGCGCCCCCCCTTGGCTCTTGCCTCATGGAGGGGTGAGAGCCCCTGGATTGGGAAACCCCGTGTTTAGCCTTGTAGCTCAGAGATGCTAACACGCGAGCGCCGGGAGCACACACATTAGCACTTATCAGAATCCCTCCGCCTGCCCTCTCTCCGGGAGGGGCAAAACATGAACCCGTAATCGGAGCACGTGGTCTGCACAGCGCCTGCAACGCCCTTCTCTGGGGCTGCAGGCCTGGCGGAGCCACGTTATATGCTCGAGAATAACAAAAACAGAATTCAAATCATTTGACAATGTTACAACCCCCACAAAGAGACACAGACAGGAGTACTGGTGAAATGCCGGACGGCCTTTATGAAAGAGTTTTACCACCCCGACTCCATCTACCGTAGGGAGGCCCGTCGAAATGGGTGTGTTGGTCCCGAGACACCTCCCCCCCACCCCCCCCCCGTGTCCTGTCTGGGCCCCGGGGGGGGGGGGGGGTCCGCCGCTGGGAACGAGGGACCACGAGCGTGGAAATGGTCACGGGCTCTTGCCAGGCCGAGCGCTCCCGGCCTCTGTCTCAGCTCCGCCTGGTGGGGCGGCCTCGCGTCTCGTATTCCAGGTGTTTTTGCCAGCTAGTCCGAGTCCTTAGCCGCGCTGTCCAGCCTCGTCATCACGTCTGCAACTCCGGACCGAAGAGCGCCGTCAGGGAGATGGCAGGTCCAGCAGCTGGCCTCTTCTCCGCCTCTCTGAGGTTCACGCCCCCAGCCAGAGGTGTCTAGGCCCCGACCTGGGGCTGCTGCCATAGAGCGGCCGCCATCGACACTACCGCTTGGCACATGCCAAAGATCGCTGCTGAAGTGGTCCTCGCCTGGGCTAAGTTGTCTCCACAGAAGTTGCCTGGTCAGAGGAGAGAGACCTATCCAGGGCCCGTGAATGAAGCCATGTGTTCCGCCACCGCACGACCTGAGCCGCATTGGCGTAACGAATTCTTCATGCATAGCCAAGACACCTATCCCGCTCGTAGGGAAGGAGAGGTCTGGTGCGGGCCACACGGATGAGGAAGTGGGTCAGGGCCGCCCCGAACCGAGTCCTCGTGTCCGGGACCCCGCCTGTCCAGGACACAGTCCCTGCACTTGCAGTACGTGCCAACCCCAAAGCGGGCCTCTTGGCCGCTAGGGGTTTTGGGCCCTCACGTGTCCGCGTACTGGACGATCGGGTCCATACGCGGCGCACAACGTGGGCACTGGGCTCTCCATCCTCCCCTCTGAGGGCTGCGTACCCAGAGGTAGTCCTCCACCCTCTGGTTCGGTTGCGGTGGCAGGTGGCATCCATGATGGCCGACGCCGGGCGTAGAGCCCAGGCACTGTGGTCCAGCGGGAAGCGGTCCGGCTCCCGGGTTGGACACCAACCTCGTCCAGCCGTGAGAGAGAGCCGACCTCGACACCTCTCGTCCTCGAAGTCCCCCCACTCCGCGGGCACAGGTGGAATGTCGAGGGGGCCCAGTCAATCTCAACTCCTCGTACTTTAGAGGAGTCCGACGGGGCGCTGAAGCTGCGAAGAACGCAGCGCCTGCGTTCACTCTCCTCCCTGGGAGAGCGACACACAGGAGCAGTGCCTCAACGCCGCATGGCCCACCCAGGCACATGAAGCAGCTGGAGTGCAGGTCCTTAGCGTTGGAGCTTGCACGACAAGTCGAGCCAAGCGACGACGTCCGACGCCGGAGGCGAAGGGGAACGCGGACGTGCATCAGAAGACATCTTCCTCTTTCTCAGGTATCTAATGTAGATCTCAAAACGGCGCAGAGTGAAAGGGGGGTGCGGCCTTGTGCAGGGGCATTTTATAGAGGAAGGTGGCTGTGATTGGAGCAAATTATTTTATCTCACTCGTCTGTGATCCTGGGGGTCCACGTGATATCCCACTAGCGAAGTCCTAAGGGACGTAGCACCATGACGTAGAACCAATAGTGCCCCAAACGTTGACGAAGTGATACCGATCTGATAAATAGTCCGAGTACCGAACACTGCGGCACACCGAATTCCACTCCAGAGAATAAGGCGACGAGTCCTGATTCACATTGACGAAGTGATATCGATCTGATAAATAGGATTTAAACCAGCCAAGGGCTGTTCCTCTAAGACCTATATCACATTCTAGCCTCTGCAGTAGAATGCTGTGGTCTATTGTGTCAAATGCAGCACTAAGGTCCAGTAGGACCAGCACTGACACTTGTCCATTATCGGCAGCTAGTAGTAAGTCATTTGTGACTTTGACTAGTGCCGTTTCAGTGCTATGATGAGCTCTGAATCCTGATTGAAAGACTTCAAACATATCATTTTCCTGCAGGTGGCAGCGGAGCTGCTCAGCTATAAGTTTTTCCAGGATTTTAGATATAAAAGTGAGGTTTGAGATCGGTCTGTAGTTTGTAAGTATTTCTGGGTCCAGGTTTGTTTTCTTCAGAAGGGGTTTGATTACCGCGGTTTTAAAAGCTTGTGGGACATAGCCACATTGTATGGATGCGTTTATTATATTTACGATAGGCTCAATTATCAAAGGAAGTATGTCTTTGAAGAGCCATGTCGGGACTGCGTCTAACATGCAAGTTGAGGCTTTTGAGGATGTGACCACAGAGATCACCTCTGCTTGGCTCACAGCCATGAATTTATTAAGGCCCACTGAAGAGTCTAAGTGGGAAGTCACGTATGCCGCTTCAACCTGTCCACCACTAACAGCAGGAGCAACCTCCTCCAGCTTGTCACGGATGGATGTAATTTTATTATTAAAGAAGTGGAGAAAGTCGACACTGCTCAGTGAGCTTGGAATTTTAGGCTCGATTGCGCTATGGCAGTTTGTGAGTTTAGCGACGGTACCAAACAAAAATCTACTGTTGTTTTTATTCGCTTCTATTAAAGTTGAATAGTATTGAGTTCGAGCCCCGCGAAGGGCCTTCTTGTATTTTCGGAGACCTGCTTTCCACTCCCTGTGGACAGGCTCCGAGTGGGAGTGGCGATATAGCCTCTCCAATTTTCTGACGTCCTGTTTTAAAGTGTGGAGTTGAACACTGTACCAGGGCGACGATGATCTAATCCTAATGGTTTTCTGTTTTAAAGGAGCTGCTGCATTTAATGCAGATTTTAAAGACTCCATAGTGTTGCCCACCGTTTGGTCAATGACTGAGGGACTGCAGCTGCTGTGAACAGGTTCACCTGCAGCAGTATTCAACATAGGCTGTATTAGTTCTTTGAACCTTGTGATAGATTTATCATTTAAGGTTCTTTTCATTATGGTTTTATCTTGCGGGACAGGAAAGTCCTCCAAAGCGAGATCAAACGTGATCAAGAAATGGTCAGACAGCAACGAGCTTTGACGCTGGATGTCAACATTGGAGACATCACAGCCGTAGGTCAGGACAAGGTCCAAGGTGTGGTTATGAATGTGAGTAGGTTCCTCGACATTCTGAGTAAAACCAACACCATCTAGTACGGCGCTGAAAGCTTTGTTTAAGCTGTCAGTGCTGTCGTCCACATGTATATTGAAGTCTCCAGCTATAACTATGTTTTCCCATTCCAAAACTAGGTTTGAAATGAAGTCAGAGAATTCTGTTAGGAACTCGCTGTAAGGACCAGGAGGTCGGTATAAAACTATAAATAGTACTGCTTTTTGTTTTCTCCACCCAGGACAGGTGATTGAAAGTGTTAAGTTTTCAAACGAGTGAAAAGCGTTGTTGGTTTTGGGACTAAGAACCAAGTTGGTGTGTGATATAATCGCAACACCACCGCCGCGACCTGTAGCTCTGGCTTTCTGGTAGTTAACATGCGTCGGAGGAGTGCACTCATTCAATCTAACGTACTCGTCCTGTTGGAGCCAAGTCTCCGAGAGCGCAAACAAATCCAAGCCCTTGTCTATAATAAGTTTGTTTATGAGAAGCGATTTAGACGAGATTGATCTGACATTCATTAAACCACATTTAACAACCCTACCGCTAGAACTATTTCTGTCTGTCTGAACTTTTATTAAGTTACTGTGTCTGACACCTAGGTCAGATTTCCTCGCATATAGTGCTTTAGACTTCAAGCGGGGAACACACACAGTTTCAATCTGACTAGCCTCTGAGGCTAGTAACTGAACAGATGGGGGCTCAGAGGTTGTGGCAGAGCAGCTCTGCTCCCGGACCTCAGTTCTGCATCGTCATTTGAGCCGAGCAGAACAGTTTAGAGCCAGGGCCAAATTCTTAGCCAAAAGGGATGTACCCGCCAACGTTGGGTGGATATCATCCGAGCGGATGAGACCGGGCTTTCCCCAAAAGGCACTCCAATTGTCAACATGAACAACACCACTTCGAGGGCACCAGCCAGACAGCCAGCGGTTGAAAGCCGAGTGTCTGCTGAATGCTTCTGCACTGCTAGTGCTAGGTAGGGGCCCAGAGAAGATGACAGTGTCGGCCATTGTGCTAGCCAGCTTGCACACGGCGGCGACTTGCAGCTTCAACACCTCGGACTGTTTCCGCCGAACGTCATTACCACCCGCGTGAATAACAATTCGACGGAAACGCTGCTTGTGGGTCATCATGAGCCTCAGATTCCCTTCAATATCACCAAGCCTGGCCCCAGGGAAGCACCGAACAGTGGCTCCTGGGATCTTAACACCTCTAACAATAGAGGAGCCAATTACCAGCGCATCAGCGACTCCATCGGCTCTCTCAGCAGCTCTCTCAGCGGCTCTCTCAGTGGGGCCTTCTTCCCCGCCCGGCCGCGCGGGGGCGCAGCCGGACAGAGCGTCCCAGCGATTGTAAATGCTAACAGGAGGAGGCCCAATGGGGAAACTACCAACAACACGTCGCCCTCTCCGAACAGTCACAAAGCCATCACTATCCTGGTCTTGTCCCAGCTGCGGAGGACGGGCTGGGAGGCTAGGCTCGCTAGTTCTCCTCTGCCTTTCCCTAAAGCTGCGCTCCGCTGTCCCTGAGGATACGGCCTGGCTGTAGCTAATGCTAGCGCTAGCTCGAGACTCCAGTGCTCGGAGACGCAGCTCTAACTCACTGACCCTGGATTCCAGAGCTACGACTACACTACACTTCACACATCTATCACTACCCTCAGAGAAGGATCCAGGGTTTAGACTCGCCATATGGCAACTCGAGCAGTAAAGGATTGAGGGAGAGACAGCAGCCGCCATAGTAGCGAGTTAGCGGCTAGGCTAGGCTAAGCTAGGCTAGGCTAAGCTAGTACGGATCCGGGCCCGCACAACAGACTCCGAGACCAGACAAACAACCGCTACCTAAACCTCAGCTACAGTACAGCTGACTCGGAGTGCTTACACAGTTAGCTTGGTGTACAATACGTGGATTTGTAATGTGTTTGTTAGTGCAAACAGAGAGCAGAGTGATAGCAGTCAAGAAACACGCTCACCGGATACAGGAAGTCACATGTGTCAGCCCACCTCCATCACAAAAGAAGTAGCTCCTGCTGGTGCCCACAGCCAAGACCAAACAGGGCATAGTGCAGCTGAAATCTCCCTGAAAATGTGAGAGAGGTGTCTACTCTGACCATATCTAGGTTAAAGACAAGGGGTGACAGTGGCTCAGTTGTTGTGTCTTTGGGCAAGACACTTAACCCCACTTTTCCTGAAGCCCCCACTGAAAGATCAATTGGTCTCACTGACAGAGCAGCCATCCTCCTGTGGACTCACCACCTGCAGGAGGATCAGTGAGGGGCTGGTGCTCTGGGAAATGGGTGCAACTTTGACAGATTTAACTTGTGATTTTGGTTATTGTTTTATATGATTTTTTGTGTGATTTTTTGTGTGCGATGTGGACTGTGAAGCACTTTTTTTAAGAGATTGATTCAGTGATTATACTGTATTTCCAAAATGGTCGTTTCACTCACTCACACACACGCACGCACACACACACACACACACACAAATGTACCTATTTTTCTTCATAGCAATGTGTCATAAACAGAGCGGCCGTATGGGTGCTACACACACATAACAGACCTCTTCTAAATAGCTCTTGATTCTGAAAGACTGTAACATTAGCAGTAATTAGTCATAAATGCATGACACAACATGACAAAAGCTGTTTACTTACTGCATATTCATCACCCAGTGGGCATTCGCCAGACAGAGAGTACAAATTTAAACGGGAGAGGAA
The DNA here is from genome assembly GCA_964034765.1 of Knipowitschia caucasica. Taxonomy (NCBI): domain Eukaryota; kingdom Metazoa; phylum Chordata; class Actinopteri; order Gobiiformes; family Gobiidae; genus Knipowitschia; species Knipowitschia caucasica. The sequence goes on along the minus strand of OZ035825.1, from coordinate 30,557,524 downwards.
ATAAAGAACTGGCACCACTCATGGCAAACAACATATGGCAACTGGCGAATCCGCACAACACTGATTAGAGGATCCATAAACGAACCCACAGCTTGTCGCGCTCTGACAGAAATGTGGTGAGCCGCCAGGATTCTTGGAAAAAAATCTACTTTACTCAGCAAAAAAAAAAAAAAAAAACATGCACAAGCCTAAAGAACCAAACATCAACATGGATTTTCTCTGCTTTGTTGAGCCTGTGCTTTGCAGTTTATGGGATGTAGCAAGCTGCCATTATAGGGCGGCTGTTGAAGAAAAATGTTGCGGCATGCATTAGCTTGACTTTGTTGGTTTAATTTTGCTCCAGCTGTAATGTTATCTGCACAAACAATGAAGACCAGATCCCTCACTTCTTCATCTTTCTGAGTTGTGGAGTCGACTTTAAAATAGTGGTGGAAAAGATAGGATAAGATCAAATATTTGAGCTTTGCACTGCTACAGTCACTTTTTAATTGTACATAAAATACCTATTTGCACATTTCCTTTCTATTTGCACACCCTGAGTAATCCTATTGATGCCAAATGTATCATTTCTCCATTGTGAGATCCATCCATCCATCCATCCATTTTCTTCCCCTTAATCCATTTCTGGGTCGGGGAGGTGGCCAGAGATGCCACCCAGTACATAGAGCACCAGCCCCTCACTGATCCTCCTGCAGGTGGTGAGTCCACAGGAGCTGAGATCTTTCAGTGGGGGCTTCAGGCAAAGTGGGGTTAAGTGTCTTGCCCAAGGACACAACGACAGCAGTCATCAGTGGGAGTCGTGAAGTAGGTCTTACGGTGGACTTGAACCCACGACCTTCAGGCTCAAAGGCCAATGCTCTACCAGCTAAGCTACTGTCGCCCCATCCATTGTGAGATCAATAAAGTTATTTTATCTTGTCTTTTCTTTAATCTCTATCTGAAAATGTATATGCTAGATCTATAGAAATACAGTCTACCATGTTAACCACTTTCTTGTTGTTCGTCTCAGTAGAGCAATTTGTCCTCTGCATTTGACCCATCTGTCAGGAGCAGTGTTGGTGCCGTATGCAGCAACCAAGGACCTGTCTCCAGATGTTAGCACTGTAATTTAAATGGTTTTAGTGGTTGGGGAAACTGTAGCACTCTGTAGACACTGGGAGAACATGCAAACCCTACTCAGAAAGATCTTATTGCAGAGAAGAGAGCTAACAACTGCAACACCGTGCTGCCTTTTTTGTGTTAGTGGAACCCCTATCTCGGAGTTCCATGCATTTTACTGTTTTTATTGTTGTATGGTTCACTAAGTTTGACAAAAGTGTGGATATTTCTGGTGTGAATTACAGATCTATTTCAGAAATTCTCTACAGTGGCTTTTCGATTCGACTTTTAGGCGAGAATGTTAAGTGAGTCAAATTGAGTTTATTGTTAAGAGCACCTTTTTTTTGTTAATGTATGAAGTGTGTCAGAATGTTGCAGAAATGTTTACTTTCTCCACAAAGGTACCTCATATATACATCAGTATATGGCAAGCCCTGCGCCCACCACCTCTCCTCTTTATTGCAACAGGCCACACCACATAAAGGCTAAATCAATCAGAGGCGTGAGGCAACCATGCAGGACACTCGCATGATGCAAAGAGGTCGTCACTTCTATGGACAAAATCCATCACCACCTTCAGATCCTTTTATCTTTTAACACACATGAAACATTTGATTTCATCTCGGCCATTGATTCTGGACAATCTATCACAGACTGTGCCTTGCCGTCTCTCCAGTTGATCTTCTCTACTCCACAGAGGACTTTGATGACGCATTGGCAGCCTTCGAGGCACAACAGTTAATGAGATTAGATGCTCCGCACAATATTTGGTGAGACGGACACAGTCTATATAGAGCAGGCGAGCAATGCTCTCGAATAAGTTATATGTTTCTATTGTACCCTTCAGGAAGCTGCTTCATGATAAAGCATGCATACTAACTGTAATCATGCTTTGTTGATTGACAGAGTACATCAATATCAAAAATGACCTACAGAGGATATTCTTAAACATGTGTAAATGTTTGCATCCCTTTTGGCGAAGCTGTCTGCGTGATGAAACTACAATATTCACAGTGAGGCAAACCATTTAATAGAGAAATGGTGGCTAAGTAGTAACTAAGTAAGCAAAACTTATTTACTTGGCGTCACAAAGCTCTTTACAATTGTTGTCAGCTCGACTTTGGGATTGTCCAACTGATATGGTGTTTTCCTGAGGCATTATCACAGTTGGTTTAGGTAGAGTTAAGTACAGACTTAAACCAGTTGGAATTCACCAAAAGTGATATCCCAAATGAAAGACATGATTCTGAGTCTGCTTTCTGATTGGATAATCAGCTTGAGATATGAATATTATAACGTATCGACAAAACATTCTCTCCGTAAAAACAGATAACAGAAAAAACAGATCATTTGTAGTAAATCTTACATTATGTTCCTTTTAAAACTCAATACGCCTCAACTCTTCTTCAGTAAGTCACCTAACGTTAACCTTCACAAACATGTCTTATATTCTTTTGCATCAGGATTGGCTTATGCAGATGGTAAGTCAAAAATTAAATGAGAACAAAAGTAAGCATGTTTGTATTGCAATGAACACACTGAAGAACATGCCACATCACACAGATCATCTCTCCATAGATCACATGGATAATCGCACATCCATCCATTTTCTTCCCCTTGATCCATTTCTGGGTCACGTGGGGTGACAGTCAGAGCTGCACCCAGTACACAGAGCACCAGCCCCTCACTGATCCTCCTGCAGGTGGTGAGTCCACAGGAGCTGAGATCTTTAAGTGGGGGCTTCAGGCAAAGTGGGGTTAAGTGTCTTACCCAAGGACACAACAACAGCAGGCATCAAAGGGAGTCGTGAAGTAGATCTCGTGGTGGGCTCGAACCCACGACCTTCAGGCTCAAAGGCCAATGCTCTACCAACTGAGCCACTGTCGCCCCTCATAATCAGACTTGTCATTCTAAAATAGAAAAGATTCCAAGCTAAGCCTATCCACATACAGAATAATGGACCCATCACTTAAGTTATAGTCTGATTTAAAAAGGCTGAGCGTTGCTGTGAGAGACGCAGAGCTTGTGAGACATGTGGTGCCTCTGAAGTGATGGTGGCAGAATGTTCTGAACAAAATGCACCTTGAGGGCTGCTTTGAAAAGCCACCATAATCATAGATCATTCCTCTGAGTTTTCTGAGCTCAAGAGGCACAGTTATATCTGCCACAATTAGACAAAGAGCGTTTGTGCCGCCTGTACAGCCACTGTCCCTTTAAAAGCATGTTTGATTTATATCCATCTGTAAAGGAATTGTGGTCCTTCAGATCGACAGTCATCCCCAGCACCATGGACAGCAGCCGCTTCAGCTGTGATTTGCTCTGGAGGCTCCAGCAGCACGTCTCTTTCAACACTAATGATTGCATTTCTTCAGCCTGACGGCAACACCTGTCCACAAAACACATTTGAACTGTGTGTACCTTTTATTTGTTAAAGACAAATGAATGTGTTACAAAATAACTGAAGGCTGGTATGTTTTAAAGCAGAGAATATATCCATGATCAACACCCACACACAGTTGTTGCAATATGAAAATGCCCCTATGCTTGCAGGAGAAATAAAAGCAAAAACTAATTTAGTCTTTGAGGGTATGAAGAAACCAACTTTCCTTTATTGGACTTGCACTGCTGCATGCATTATACAAATATATTTCAGAAACCCCACATGTTTAAGTATACACTTTTCGAAAGCAAGAAGCCAAGATATTAGATGTTCTGAAATTACCAAAAGGTTTCATTTTCTTTTCCCACTTTTTTCACCTCCAAAGCAGACCGCTCTTGTCTATTTCCTGTTGATCGGGTTTATTTATCAAGAAGTCGGCTTCAATCTCTTTGTGTTTTTGACAAATAGCGTCCCAATGTTTTTCAGACCATCGGAAAGTCATATTTGTATTTATTTGTCCAACATTTCAACTCAGCTGGGGACTCCAGAAAGTTCACACCCAAAGAAAGAATCTTTTTCTGCAGAGTCTTTTATGTGATGTTCATAAACATACAAGCATGTTTGTCTCCTCGGGTAGAGGAAAAATAATACATTGTTTTGTGGCTAGTGCACATGCAGTGATAATCTATATATTATCGAAGAAATGACATTAGGGACGGGGGTATTATGAAGATTTTATTGAGTGCAACAGGTGAATTGTTGCAGAGAAAATGATGAATGAATCACTTCTCTTTCTTTATGCTTTGCTGAATGTTTACTCCGTAGTTTTTATGACATTCAATTTATTCATTAATTTATTACTTTGGCAGTTTTAGTCCTCCATATAGATGCTGTGCCTACAGATAAGCATTAAAACAGATGTAAACAGAAAACATTAATCACTAAAATAATTGACTATAGTACCAGGGAGGAATGAGGTTAATTCATTTATTTAGATTAAAGTTAAAAGAAAAAAAATGCTTGTTGTGACAAGAGAGTCTTTATGATGTTCAAAAGACAATATATCATCTATGAAGACACACAGGCCTTTCAAAACATTCAATACTTTTACCGTTTATAGCACAACAACTGAAAGAATCTGTGTTCAACATTACTGGAAACTTGGGTAAAGAGAAATGCTGGAGAGCGCACTGGTTCACTCTTAGTAGAACCAGTAACAGGCCAGGATCTATTAGAGAGGTTATGTGCCTCTCTCGACGTCTAGTTACTGCAAGAACACTTTTATTAGACCCTAACTAATATAATGGAGAGCATTTTGTAAATTACCAATGGCTTTTAAATAATTGAAGCTAAAGGATGATCATGATCAAATTGCATGTTCTACATTTTGTCCAATGTCATTCATATAAATCATGAAAATAAGTGAGCCTAATATAGATCCCTGTGGCACACCTCGAGTGATGGGCAGATTATCTTGACACATGTTTTAACACACAAGAGGCTGCACATAATAGGACAGCATCTATTCATGTTGTAACCTTAACCTTGGATTTTATGAGCTTTTCTTTATCCTTTTGCCGCCCAACCAATCAGGTTTGCAATCCTTGTTTGAAAAGAAGGGGCAGTGCGCTCCCATTAACCTGCCATCTCACAGTCCACAAAGTGCTCCAATCTGAGGCACACCAGGAGCAGAAGGCGATCGCTGAGAACACACATGTAATTACAAAACTATGACTGTGAGGGCAATGCCATGGACTTTTCCCTTGTGGATTTATCACATTCCGTTTATATACAGATTTAGAGATTGCATTTCCTGCGATGGCCTATATACGAGGTGCAATACCGGCGGGGGGGAGAAGCAAAAACATTCAGTGGCTGTTTAGAGAGAGAGAAGTCTTTGTGAAAACATCTTCAGTCTGTCAGACATGAACTGAGCTGAACTCCATCTCGATATTGTATAGTGTAGTGCATTCAGATGGACACGAAATAGCGATATATAGAAAAGATTAATACATCCTCTGAAAAAGTGGAGGAGTGAGTAATCAAAGAGGCCAAGGCCATTTGAGAGAGTGACCCGTAAAGCAGGACGCTTGCCTTTTTCATTAGAGGAAAAGTGTGTTGCTGTTGTTGCAGAGAGATGGGATGGAAAACACGGATGTGGTCTTTGGAGTCTTCGTAAAACCTGCAGAGCTCTTTGTCTTCTCTTTGACTCAAGACATCTAAGAAGCAGCGTCATATATCACCTCATTCAGGGATGCACTAACGATAGATGCGGTTGATGGAATAATTCATGCTGGATAAATAATGCACAATATATTCTTTGCACATGATATTCTACTACAGTGGTAATAGTGGAAATGTCCCTATTACCACTGAAGTACAATAGCACTTTGTACAAATTCAATGACTTTGCCAGGAATGGTGGGCATTAAATACAAATTAACACTGTGCATGACCATTACCTGTTGCATAAAATGAAGTGTATAAAGTGTGACACTGTATGTTATCACTTGCTCCATCACTACTGAATAATATTGTGGACCATATGACCATGTGCTACGATGTGTAATAAATTATTTTAAATAGTTATTGTTTTAAAGTAATATATTTCAAACATCACCTCCTCTTGACACAACCATTGAGATCTGCTGGAGGAGAATAGTTTGACCAAATAGTTTGCAAGGATTTGAATTAGTTTTGTCCAATCAGCAAGCTGCGGGTAAACATGGGCGGGTCTAATTGGCACTTGCGCTTGAAAATGTTCTTTCTCTCTTAAAATTAACTTCACTTTCAGTCCTGAGTTTGGCTGATTGCCGTTTTTCTTTTCGGCCCACAGGACCTTTCTTTTGTTGGGAGGCATTCAATTAATCACAGCTCCTGCACTCTCACTGGGTGTGGCGAAAATATGCCAAAAACAACACTGATTAGAACTGTGGAATTGATTTAAAGTGTTGGTGTTGTCAAACTTTAAGTCCTAAGGAAACAGTTATATTTGAGCTGGCCAATACACACAAATATTACACTATGACACTATGGCCACTAATCGTAGCAACACGCTTATTTCACTGCACTACTGGAACGAGACCGATAGTCGACAAGTACCGTAAGGGAAAGTTGAAAAGAACTTTGAAGAGAGAGTTCAAGAGGACGTGAAACCGTTAAGAGGTAAACTTAATGTAATGGGAAAACATAGTTATAGCTGGAGACTTCAATATACATGTGGACGACAGCACTGACAGCTTAAACAAAGCTTTCAGCGCCGTACTAGATGGTGTTGGTTTTACTCAGAATGTCGAGGAACCTACTCACATTCATAATCACACCTTGGACCTTGTCCTGACCTACGGCTGTGATGTCTCCAATGTTGACATCCAGCGTCAAAGCTCGTTGCTGTCTGACCATTTCTTGATCACGTTTGATCTCGCTTTGGAGGACTTTCCTGTCCCGCAAGATAAAACCATAATGAAAAGAACCTTAAATGATAAATCTATCACAAGGTTCAAAGAACTAATACAGCCTATGTTGAATACTGCTGCAGGTGAACCTGTTCACAGCAGCTGCAGTCCCTCAGTCATTGACCAAACGGTGGGCAACACTATGGAGTCTTTAAAATCTGCATTAAATGCAGCAGCTCCTTTAAAACAGAAAACCATTAGGATTAGATCATCGTCGCCCTGGTACAGTGTTCAACTCCACACTTTAAAACAGGACGTCAGAAAATTGGAGAGGCTATATCGCCACTCCCACTCGGAGCCTGTCCACAGGGAGTGGAAAGCAGGTCTCCGAAACTACAAGAAGGCCCTTCGCGGGGCTCGAACTCAATACTATTCAACTTTAATAGAAGCGAATAAAAACAACAGTAGATTTTTGTTTGGCACCGTCGCTAAACTCACAAACTGCCATAGCGCAATCGAGCCTAAAATTCCAAGCTCACTGAGCAGTGTCGACTTTCTCCACTTCTTTAATAATAAAATTACATCCATCCGTGACAAGCTGGAGGAGGTTGCTCCTGCTGTTAGTGGTGGACAGGTTGAAGCGGCATACGTGACTTCCCACTTAGACTCTTCAGTGGGCCTTAATAAATTCATGGCTGTGAGCCAAGCAGAGGTGATCTCTGTGGTCACATCCTCAAAAGCCTCAACTTGCATGTTAGACGCAGTCCCGACATGGCTCTTCAAAGACATACTTCCTTTGATAATTGAGCCTATCGTAAATATAATAAACGCATCCATACAATGTGGCTATGTCCCACAAGCTTTTAAAACCGCGGTAATCAAACCCCTTCTGAAGAAAACAAACCTGGACCCAGAAATACTTACAAACTACAGACCGATCTCAAACCTCACTTTTATATCTAAAATCCTGGAAAAACTTATAGCTGAGCAGCTCCGCTGCCACCTGCAGGAAAATGATATGTTTGAAGTCTTTCAATCAGGATTCAGAGCTCATCATAGCACTGAAACGGCACTAGTCAAAGTCACAAATGACTTACTACTAGCTGCCGATAATGGACAAGTGTCAGTGCTGGTCCTACTGGACCTTAGTGCTGCATTTGACACAATAGACCACAGCATTCTACTGCAGAGGCTAGAATGTGATATAGGTCTTAGAGGAACAGCCCTTGGCTGGTTTAAATCCTATTTATCAGATCGATATCACTTCGTCAATGTGAATCAGGACTCGTCGCCTTATTCTGGAGTGGAATTCGGTGTGCCGCAGGGTTCGGTACTCGGACCGATTCTTTTTACTCTCTACATGCTGCCACTGGGAAACATTATTAAAAAGCATGGAATTAATTTCCACTGCTATGCAGATGACACACAGCTTTATCTGTCGATGAAGCCTAATCAGACAGATCAGCTAGAAAAGCTCAGTGCCTGCATAAAGGACCTTAAAATGTGGATGACTCTTAACTTCCTACTTCTCAACCCGGAGAAGACAGAAGTGATCCTACTCGGTCCGAAGCGCCTGCGTGACTCCCTCACTAACCAGATGGTTACTCTCGATATTGTCAGTATAATACCCAGTAACACTGTGAGGAATCTTGGAGTCATTTTTGACCAAGAACTCTCCTTCAAGGCTTATATAAGCCAAGCAACTAAAACGGCGTACTTCCACTTACGGAACATCGCTAAAATTAGGAATTTCCTTCCTAAAAGTGACGCGGAAAAACTCATTCACGCGTTTGTCACCTCAAGGCTCGACTACTGTAACGCTTTACTGGCAGCGTGCCCTAAAGCCTCTTTGAAGAGCTTCCAGCTCGTTCAGAATACAGCAGCTAGGATCTTAACAGGTACCAAAAGGAGGGAGCACATAACTCCGGTGTTAAAATCACTCCACTGGCTCCCTGTGGAGTACAGAATAAAGTTTAAAATCCTACTCTTAACATATAAAGCCATAAATGGCTTGGCTCCCTCTTATCTCCAAGACACGTTAGTGTCGTATCAACCAGGTCGAGCGTTGCGCTCACAAAACGCCAGACGTCTGGTGGTCCCTAAGGTCTCAAAGGTCACTGTTGGTGGCAGAGCATTTAGCTACCAAGCTCCTTTACTGTGGAATCAGCTTCCCATTTATGTTAAGGAAGCAGATACGGTCTCCACATTCAAGGCCAGGCTTAAAGCACTTTACTTTAATTTAGCATATAATTAGGTAATATATAATATGTAGTGTATATATTATATATATATGCTGTATTATGTTATATATTATGTTATATATTATTCAATAATGTATTGTGTTATGTTGTATATTATGTTATATTTTATTTTTTATTTTATTTATTTATTATTTGTTCACAAACATGAGTTGAATCCACATCTTTTACAATTAGACAATTAGGTTTGTGAAGGGACTCCCATGAAGCACAACTTGGCTTATATATAGGGGCCCCAATAACATTCACATGTCGAAAGAACAGGACAACAAAATAAAATAAACAGTCTCCCACAACCCACCCCCCCACCCCCCCTCCCCAGTTCAATGCATTTTCAGACTGCCAGTAGCAGTCATGCCTTACCATGTCTATCAAACATATACAGTCCGCTTCAACACACTCACATCAGTTCTGCAATAACATACAAGAAATGAAATGAAAACCTTACGTACGCGTTAGTGCTCATTCACTCAGATCTAACCGGGACAAGACCAAATAAAATAGTAAATGGTTGTCTGCTATAGAGGGTTGCATTATGCATAATGCAGCAGTAGTTTACACTTTAGATTCTTTTTAAAAACATTCAGAGAAGATGATTCTTTTATGGAGTTGTCAAGCTCATTCCAGATCTCAGGGCCCTTGCATGCTACGCTAAAACTAGTGCACTTCAGCTTGCGCTTTTTCCCTCGCAGTAAGGGTTTCCCTCTAGTGTTGTGACAGTGAGGGGCAGAGGTCACTGGGATGAGACTGGAGAGCCTGGTATTTAGTTTGTATACTACATTATACATAATGCAAGCGTTATGAAAACTGTTGCACTCAGTGAGCTTCAGTAGCTTAAACCTGTAAAAGAGAGGATCAGAGGGAGCATCATATTTAGACCAAGCAATATTACGAATTAATTTCTTTTGTAGAATCTGTAGCTTTTCAAGGTGGCTTGGATACGTGTTACACCATATTACATTACAATAATTAAGGTGCGGTTCAAATAGAGACCGGTATAGAGCTAGGAGAGCTTCAAGGGGTAGATAATGTCTCAATTTGAGAAATAGACCAACATATTTAGATAGTTTATTCATTAGATAATCTATGTGTTTTTTAAAGTTCAAGAATTCATCCAAATATATTCCTAAAAATTTGATGTTCTCTACTCTCTCAAGAACTCTTCCATTAATTTGTATTTTAATACTTTCAATGTCTCTACAGCTTCTATTTGAACGGAATATTATATGGTTGGTTTTGTTTATGTTTAATGATAGTTTGTTGCATTTTAGCCAATTTTCTACATTGATGAGTTCTTCATTCACAACTTCTTCTAGACTGTCCAAATTTCTGTGTGACAGGAATAGGTTTGTGTCATCAGCAAATAACACCTTATGAAGAACAATAGACGAATTCATAAAATCATTTACATAAACAATGAAGAGAAGTGGCCCCAATATAGAGCCCTGGGGGACTCCATATTTAATAATTTTATGTTGGGATTTGCTGTTTTGTAATTGGACATAATGCTCCCTTTCAAATAAATAGCTTCCAAACCACCTGAGTGCAATTCCCCTGACCCCATAGTGTTCGAGTTTCCCAATAAGGATCTCAAAATCAATGGTGTCAAACGCTTTTGATAAATCAAGAAAGACACCAATTCCACATTCCCCTTTATCAACAGTGTCATTAATTTTTTCAATGAGATCAAGAACTGCCATACATGTGGTACTCTTTTTTCTAAATCCATACTGAGCTGGGATGAGTATATCCAGTTTGTCCAAATATCCACTCAACCTATCATAAACAACTCTCTCAAGCACCTTAGAAAATGTCGGTAGGATGGATATTGGTCGATAGTTTTGCAAGTTATTTTTGTCACCAGATTTGAAAATTGGCAATATATTATGCTGTATGTTATTCTTTATTCAAGGCTAGGTTTAAAACAGTCCTCTTTAGTTTAGCATATGGCTAGGAAGGTAAGACTCGGAGAAGGTTAAACTCCTCAGAGTGTTAGTCAAGCTGCATAGGGAGTCAGTTTGCTGGGAGAAGTATGGTAACTTGAGCACTATCCTCTCCTCCTTCCTACTTTATCTGTTTAGCATTTTTAGGATTCTGACTGTAGTTTGTTCATTGCTATTCACCCGTTGTCCCATTGTCTGTTTCATGGTATGATGACGGGATCTCTGAGCCTGGCCTCTTCCATCTACACCTGCGGACTGCCCCGCCCGACCCGCCTGGGAGTGCTTCAGTCCTGCACCGGACCTGTCCACGTTCAGCGGCCACTGGTCCACGTTCTGTAGCTAGCTTAGGTCCTGGATCATTAGCCTGTCCGTCCGGAGGAGCGGATCCCTTTCTCATATGGGTCTCCCTCCCTGTGGGTTTCCCTAGTTCTCCTCCAAGGTTTCTCACTTTTTCCCACTGGGTTTTTTAAGAGTTTTTCCTTGTCGATGCAGGAGGGTCTTGTTGGACAGTTAGTGTCCAACAGAAAGGATTGGGGATGATCAGGACACTTTAGCATTCTACAACATGTATGGACATTTTCTTCTGTGTGTGCTTTATATTCTTCATGTGTTTTAACTGTTGATTCTCTGATCTGTGTTGGTGATTTCAATGGTTTTGTTAAGTCCTCTGAGATGACTTCTGTTGTGACCTAGGGCTATACAAGAATAAATTGTATTGTATTGTATTGTATTGTGTAAACAGGTGGGGTCCACGCAGTCTGCCCGGGGGATTCAACTCGGCGGGCAAGGGACGGCCGCCCGGTGCGGGAGGATCCCCTTGTGGGACCTCTCCCTGGGCGCCGCCGGCCCCCGCCGAGCGCACTTCATAATAAACCTGAATTATATAGTTAAACCTAATTTATAAAACAAAATAGATAATATAACAAACTGGGTGTTGCTTTATTTGATGCACAAATCTTGAAATCCAATGAAAAAATTAAAAACATAGTGTAAAATAAATTACCGTAAACACCCGCTGTATAGAATTTGATACAGACAATTTCAACATGGCTTTACAATAAATTAAGTTGTAAAACGTTTAAAAGTTTTACATTTCATGAATCCTCTAAACAATGCCTTTGAAGTATCAGTAAAAAAAATAATACGTTTTTCTCATGTTAAAGTTTCAATTTGAAATTATGTTAGCTAAAAAATGATACAGTAATGTGTAAAAATGTGGCCAAAAGTGGAACTGCAGTCACAGTCAATATTTTGTAGTCCTCTCCCACTCTCTGACACCAAATCCAGCAGCAAACACAAGGAATTATTTGTTGTTTGTCTGTCTCCATTCACATTGCCATGATCGCCGTGCTAATGTTGAATGAATGTTTTTTTTATTTTTTTTTATTTGAACATTTGAAATGAGAAAAACAAAATAAAAGCAATATAATTATACATAGATTATGCAAAATAAATAAGTAATTGATGTCCACAACAGGAGTGGGAAGAATGGATGTTGGAACATATTTCTTCAGTGTATCAACATCAGGGTTTCCTCCAGAGGATATCACCCTTCGATTTGTTTTATTCTCTATTTTTTAGACATACATACAAACAGAGACAAACATTATTTTGATTGGGTACATGTGGTCTCAAATGATTCTTATTACAATTAAGCTTTAATCTGCAAAAAACGGCTTGTTTTTACCTTTTACCGTTTTTAGAATAAATCCTATATTGTTTAATCCAAAATATGCCGTTCGCTAGGGTGCAAGCGCTATGACTTAACCATTAGGCCACCTTTACATATAAAGGAGCCTTGACTCACTTCAAGTCTGAATGAAGAACACACCCAACACAAGAAGTTCTGGAAAGTTTGTATCCGCCTTCAATTGTCTCACGTTTTCAAAGGTGTCCCGATACAATCATCGTTTTAGTCTTTGTTTTGTCATTAATGATTTGAGAATTATAACAAGACCTCTTTTAGTTCTGCGGCCACATGTTACTTTAGCTAGCCGCGGGGAGTTGTGGCAACCCGGACCTCAGACTTCCTGATTACCGAAAGGACGGAGGGTAGGACATCAAAATGAAAACAATAACAACTTTCCCGGGTCGTAATGCTGATATTTAAATATCTCGGATGAACTACTGTTATCTGTTAAAGATGTATTCGAAAAAAACATGATTTAAAGAAGCTATACCCGATTTTTTTTCTAAGTAGTTCATAAAAATGCTTTTTACTACATACAAGTTGTATCATAATACATCATTTAATTGAAAACTTGAGCTAATTGATTCAGCTGTGTAAGAATTACAAGCAGTGAAAAGTGCTGAGTAGAGTCTGAGCGGGCCGCTCTTTCTCCTCCGCTCACAGAACGAGCAGTGAACAGCCTGCGTCCTCTAGTCCCTACAGCGCTGCTAAAAACTAGGGCTTCGGCCTCGAAATTCGAATATCATTCTAAAATAAAAAATGATGAACAAAATAATTGAATAAAAAAATGTGAACAAATATTAGACAACCCTTATAATTAGAAATGTATTTAATGACTGCAAATATAATAGTTAGCTCCCAAAAGTTTCACCAGGACGTGCTAGGCAGGTAACAGCTAAGCTAGCTAGTTGTTTCGTGGTAACTTCCGGGTTTTTCGCAATCGCTTTTTGTCACATTGAAACAGTATTTTTGTCATGAAAACGTTAACAGCAAATTCTGAAATCATCCGTGCATGTGTGTTAAGGATGTATATGTGTACTGTATTGTCTGATTGACGTTTAATGGTGTTGATTGATAGATATCAACAAATAAACAGCCATACAAATAAAGTTGATTGATATGTAGTTGTTTATTGAGCGTGGCTAGCTCCGCTAGCTCCGCTAGCTTCTCTACACAGACAAGTGTGTAGTGACAGGTGCTGATAGCGTTTTGTACTTGCAGAGTAATGGCAGTATTTTACACACCTGAATAACAAACAGAGATTGCATCGGGGCTTCGGTCATTATTGGTTTGAGAGTTCTGTTATCAAGAAAAATGATCGGAAGAATTGATGCTGCTGCTTTGAGGAGCTCTATAACAAATTATAATTAAATATTAGAATATATTCTAAGGTTTTAAATTAATACATTTGGACGCGAAACTAGCGGTATTCTTTTACTTATATATTGTGTTAGCAGTGCGTTGCTTTAGTGCCATTTCATCAGTGATTGTTGCACAGCTTACAAGAAGTTGCGCTAATGCTAATGTTAGCATATGTATCAGATCGCAAATAAAACTAGGTGGCTCTGTGTTATGAGAGCGTAGGGGAAATGAGAAGCCATTGAGCGAGTTGGGGGGCGGTGCTAAACATTCAAACATTGCAGAAACGGGTATAGCGCCTTTAATAATGCCTTTTGAAATATTGGGGCCATTTAATGATGACTTGACATTCAAACAAGAAAATTAAACAGATGATCACATTTTCCTGTGCATGTCTGAAAATGAGTTATTTGTTAATTCCAGGTCCGTATTTGTCCGTGAGAAACTGAATATTGTTAAACACCCCAAAGGTTCAGGTTTCATTATTTAGTTGAACTTAAGGGCAAAAAGTAAAATTTTGGTTTGGACAAAATAATCACAAGGTCCACCAATGACCGGGACCTTTCACTGGTACTAGAGAAAGGTCCAAGTCATCCAAGCGATGTGATTTCCCATTGTATGTGACAATGAAGTGTGTTTTTTGTAATGTGCAATTTTGTGATTGTTCAGAGCAGTGGAGAAGGAGGTTGGAGGACATTGGACATGGGCCAGCCTTGTTCACTTCCCATTTCAGCGTTGTGATTTACAGTGTTAAAGACTGTATTGCTCCAGTTGAAAGTGTGTGGTCGATGCCATCTAAGTGCCCTTTCATCAACTGTCCTGCTACAGTTGTCTCTGTATAAAATGTCAGTTCAAATCTCGAAAGCCATTGTCACAAATTAGAACTGGCACTGAACATAACCACAAACTGGCTTTTAATCTAATATGTGGTAGGATTGCAAAGTGCACATTAATAAAACACAACAGCTGCCGAGAAGCACACAAATCTATTTAGTATATATAGTATGTATATCGTTCCACTCATGTGGATTCATGAATCTAGATGCATTAGAACTCAGTTTTGAACCAGTGTGTACAGATGAAGGTAAAGCCACCGACTCTATTCTTCTGCCATAAGAAAAAAGAACACAGGTTGACAGTGTAGTGATGCGTGGTAGGTGTGCACCCTGCTCTACCATTGATGGTACTCTTGTATTTCCATTTGCCCACCTGACCTCTCTTCCTCTGGTGTCACACACGTGTGTGGATGGAATTGGGGCACAAACACCAATAATGTCACGGTAAGTTTTTTAAAACCCTGTACAAAATGGTATGGATTGTAAACTGTATGTTTAATGCATTGTGGCCTGCTGAATCTGACAGCCTCCTGTCAGACAGTATATCCTTTTTTATTATTTTACATATTTTAAATTTTCTACATTTCTGCATCAGACAGATGTTACATGTCATGAAACAAATACATTTAAACATTCATTGAACTTACTGGAGCAAAGGCAAACGCGGGCCGTAGCAGGGTGGGGCGGGGTTTCCTCACCCGTGAGTTTTTAAATAGTCCAAAACAAATGTGGAACGAATGCAGAAGTAGGACCGCGGGCTCTTGAGTCCAGAGGCTGTGCAGGGACAAACAGCTTCCTTCTAAAATAGCTTATAATCTTTCAATATAAAGTGAAAGTTATTTGACTTAAAATCACTTGAAATACATTGAAGACTTACAAAAACGATTCAACCAATCTTTTACGATAACATTTTAGAATGACTAGTCTCATTTACAGTGTTTGTATAATCACTATTCTACATTGGCAATCCTAAGAGGATGAATGCTATGCAGTCCTGTTGACCACTTGTGTGAAAAACATCATTTGTATCTATGTGAAAGCCCCTTGTATAGAATAAATCCTTACCAGTCGACTCAAGCACACCTGACACAGCATATTCCTAAATGAATGTTAGCGGCACCAAGCAATTTGCAAGTTGATGACTCCTCAAATCCAGCGAGGTTGTGTCAGTAAACTCATTATAGCACTCATCTGTAGCAGGGCGCCTGGTCAATGATGATTTACTGTATACGAGCACGCACCAGAGGGAGAGGCAACAAAGGGTTAGGGCAGCTCTGCCGTGGCAAACAGCGCTGGTTTGCATTCACCACACATGTCCTCGTGGTGATTGCTCTGCCGCACAGACACTTTCTTCATTTGGTTTGGTTCATTTGTAAAACAGGAGACGCTTAAGTTGGTGGCTATTGCTGGAGTATATGAAAGAGCCTTGTGGATATTCTAGGGACTTCTGTTTGATAATAAAATTGTAATGACCTGCTTTGGAAAAGAGTTTTCTAGACTGGGCAAAGTGCGGCCCTGAGGCCACATCCGGCCCGATTCACCTTTGTATGTGGCCCCCAGAACCCTCGACTGAGCTGTTACTAAGGAATCAAGATTCAATACTTGAATTAAAAAAAAAGTGCTACCTTTGTGCTACCAAGGCATGTTCTGCATTTATTCTGTTCTAATTAATGAGTATTTGCTCAAAACTAAAATGTCCACATACACAAAGAAAACACTATATACTGTATCTTCATGTTTGTTTGTTGAATAAAGAGTCAGGAACTCAAGACAAACTTTGTCTTGAGTGAATTAAATCAACATGCATTCACATAATAACAATAGTTGTGCAAATAAGTGCAAGAACATGTTAGTCATATTGGGTTCTTTGAGTACTGTATTTTGCTATTTTATCTAAATGCACTTAAGAAATTAAATGTAATCAAAAGTGTGTATAAAATGAATATAATGTAGAACTGTCTTGTCCAAGTCACAGTAAAGTAAGAGTTTCTTGTTAACTATTTTTTCACACCCATAGCCAAGGCAAGGTTATTCGTATAGCATGATTCGTACACAGGGGAAGTGCTTTCAACATATTAAAGCATAAACAATCACAAAGCACTCATTGCACAGACACAATTCTTCAGTTGTCTAAATTGTGCACAATTCCGCACGTCTAGAATAATCTAATTTGAACATGGTCATGCAGTGTATAACAATGTCTCTTATTTTCAGGGAGACTGTTCCAGACTTTAGCACAAATCTGAAACACAAGACACTTGTACACAAGCAGCGCTGCTTCAAAGTCTGTTCTCTGAGCCAAAGGGCAGAGACCTGAGATCAGGACAGTTGTGATTGTACTTCCTGGTTCTTGTCAGGAATCGAGCTGCAGCCTTTTGAATATAAAATACACCTTATAGTACTTGAAAGATTGATTCACATTATTTCTTGGTGAAAAACACTTTATTTTACTTCAAACAGTGGGCTGTTCTAAAGCCCACCAACAACAGCCCACGCACTCTGACCCGTGTGAGCTCCTGTGATGAATGTGTGCAGCTTTGCCCCTTGTGACCCACTTAAAGGAGTTTTCTTGCACTGTAGCCTTGCAATAACATCACTGACACCTTTCCTTGTAATGCTCAAAAATACATTATCATTACCATTATCTCCTCTCTTTTTTTGAGTGATCGTGTCACAGTCAAGTCTAAATATGTTTTATGTTTGGGACTGGTACTTTGTGAATTAAGTGGCAGTTCTGATTGCCACCCATTGACCCAGAAATGGAAAATAAAGGGATGACAATGAAATTTAAAATTAAATGATTATGTTTTTAATTAAAGTTTTGATAAAAAATTGCAGTATGTAAAAAATGTTAAAATAAAAAGTCAAATTGTAGTCCTTCGTTCCGGCTGAGGCAGCGCCGCCACCTCTGCTCCGTCCCCACACCTCATGGACACATGGTCTCTCCACACGGACGGCACTGCTCCTGAGTGTTCACAAACGAGGGATCTGCACTGTTTGCTGGAGGCCGGACCACGGCTCCAGGTCCTTCCGGGATTAATATTAATGCCACTTATTTTTCACCCATGCTCACATCCTTAGCCTGGCCTTAGCCATTCGTACACTCCGCTCAATCATCATTTCACTGCAAGTAACAGTGAAATGTAACAGGTCTGGTCCCTGGGTTAGCGATTACAATCGGTTGAGTTCCATCCGACCAATCAGTGAGTGCGGAAGGAAAGTGTTGTAGTTAGTTGTGGGTGATGTCAATAGTTTGCCTCGAATGGGAAGGTCATAGTTTGGCAATGGCGAAAAATGCAATGGTAAAGTATTCCGGTCTGGTTCTATCAAGAAATTTAAGCCGGAGCAAGAGGAATGTTTAGCAAATGTAATCGCAAGGAAAATTGTGGCGCTACTCCCCACGGGCTCCGTTAGCGGCAAAGGAGATGGCTAGGCTAAATGCTAAATGCTAACAACTCACTCGGGCGCACTACATACGTCACGGTAAACTCAGATCCAATCGTTTCAATCTGCAAAAGGAGTTAATCCCTCCCACCTGTAAACGGAGCTCAATGGAGCACCTCCAGACCTTAGTATGAAATGAAATTTGTACTATGGTGTGGTACGAGCAGGCTATCACATCCTACTACCTGATCAAACAGATAAGTACCATTAGAAACATCATTTCAAAGGCTAACAATTTGCATTAAATTTCAAATGTACTGCCCTAACATAACATTTAGAAGATTGTAACTAGAAGAACATCTTCAAAACGTTTCAGTTTTTTCAAATAAACAGTTTAATTTTAAAACTATGATGACGAAGGAATTAACAAAGATGTGTTTATGATTCAAGTTTAAAACTCCTGCATGAATGGCCCTTGCTTAATCTATCCTGGTGTTGCAGATGTATGCCTGCTGCTCTGTACTCATGCAGCTTCAGTTTCTTCTTACTTGATGAGTCATACTGGAAGAATTTCTTGGTTTTCTCTTCTGAATGCCACAGACAGTTGTGCTTGAAATCTTACGCACTGAGGCAGAGATAAAAAAATTATACTGATAATAATAATTTCTAAATTAATTAATGCCATCCATCCATCTTCTTCAGTAAGAGTCCACTCTCTCTTCGTCCGTTCCCTGTAGGTTCACTCGGGCTGGAGCAGCAGAGTGAAGTCTGTAGAAGCCCACCACCATCTCCTGGTCTTCCCCGTGTTGAAATGTTATGGTGCGGCTTTTTAACTATTTTGACCTGGTTTTATTTTGCTATACATTCGTTCTCTTGTAGTTTGAGTTTGCCCCGCCCTAAAGTGATTCATCTGTGTCTCCTGTGTGTATTTATACCCTGTGCTTTTGCCCACTTGTTGTGCATCCATCACAATGTTTGTTCATGGCCTGTTTTTTGTTCTGGAATTTTGAGTTTGGCCTTGGTTTATTTTTTTATTAAATTACACTTTATTTCAGTCCAGCCTTTTGGGTTGGATTCTTCTTTTAACCACATGGCATAAGGACAGCTGACACCAGGCTACAAAGTCCTGTGTTAATCCTCTGTACTCTGCGTTGTTGTCCTCAGTGTCCGATGATGGCAGAGTAAAGATGGCGCCGTGGCAGGAGCTCTGGTGTGTGCCGTCCTCTCTGTCTGGTGCACACTGGGGTAGTCTTGCACAGTTTTTCCAATGTGGTTTTACTGCAAATGGCAAATAAATGAATCTGAATCTGAGTCCTCAGAGAACTTTTGTTGGACACAACTGTTTGTGTTGTGTCTGAAGTCTGCAGTTTAGTGGGTGAAAGAGGAACGGTTCAAGGATGGTCCACACTGCAGGTTTGGACCTCAGACGTGAAGTCCCTGGCTCTCAAACTTGGGTCTGTGTGTGGTAGTCCAGGATCCACTGGGATGGGTTGTAGCCCCAGTAGGGAGAAGTCGCGACGGGCCGAAGAAGAAGTCTTTGGCCCGTGGTGTCTTGGACAGGTACCACACACGAGGTCTTCCAGACCTGTGGTACCATCCTCAGCTTGAGTCTCAGATGGTTGAAGATGTTGCCACAGAGTTCATGTGTGCAGGAGCAAAGGGGTCTGGAACTGATCCCATTCTGGTACTCTACTTGCTTTGATCTTCAACAGCTCTTATCACATTTGTGGCTCTTTGTAGCTTGAATGAATGGATCATTTCCATTCACTCTCTACAACAGAAGCGAGACACTGAACACACTGGCGAAGCCACCATCTACTCACTCTCTCAATACATTCAGTAAAGTATTTCTAGTGGAAGGGGAATCCAGTGCCTTCAGAGGAAACCTATTAGACGCAAGGATAACACGCAAACTACACAGAAAGGCCCTGTCTGTAAGTGGCATCAAAGCCAGGACCTTTTTGCCGCAAAGCACAAGCAGAAACCACTGTGCTAGAAGTCTTATCACTCCCTGTTTCCTTTCATGTTCTTTTACAGAAACTACAACTACTACAACTGTTTGTCTTGTTCATCCCCTCAGCACCCTTCTCACTTGCCTTGGTTAAGCACGCTTGCAGAAGTCTAATGTGCTGAGATCCTGTCCATCCATACAGACACATCCGTTCAACGCTCTGCACACTATAGTGAGCATATTTTGTACAGTGTCTTGCTGCAGTCTTTGCTCTGCACATTTTATTTTCTCCTCTGACTTACTATGATTCTCTCTCTGCTCTGCTTTAGCTCCAGTTTTAGCAGGAATTATGTCCACAATAATACTACTGTCACTCAAATCCTTTCACAGACTTTTGCAAAATGTGTTATTGGGTCTATCTCACAATATGACCACAGTCTACCAGTCATCTCTTTTACATGCCTTTATTATTCAGCACATCATTCCGCTCCTCCAAGAACGGCACTGGCTATCAATCTATCTCTATCGATCTATCTCTATCGATCTATCTCTATCGATCTATCTCTATCGATCAATCTCTATCTATCTATCTCTATCTATCTCTATCTATCTCAGAGGAATCACCTCCCTGACTTTTTACTTCACTGTTTAATTTAGTATTGCTTGTTTTGTTTTGTAAATGTTTTTTTATAGTTGTTAAGTGACCTTGGATGTTTAGAAAGGAACTTGTGAGTAAAATGCATTATTATTATTGTTATAGTTATTATTATGAATTAGAAAAAGATTATTCACACTGTTCAGACAAAAAAACTCTAACCCTGCCATGAACTTTTAGCTGGCTCCAAAATAAATACTTTTCTCTGCATCCATGGTGGACTGCTGAAGCTGAAGGATGGAAGAAAACTGCAGAAAAGCTGTTTCTTCCATAAGGTAATCATGCCATCTGCTGGACTCAAAATGAAGTTGCAACATCTCTCTATGATTTTGCAACATAGTCCGTGTCAGAGAGAATACTTTGATTGATGTATTTACAGTACAGTGAATACTTGCATTGTTATGTATGTCAATGTTAAATTGTCAATCAAAACCAAATTATAAGTAAGTAAGTAAGTAATCTTTATTTATATACCGCCTTTCACAGACCAGAGTCACAAAGCGGTTTACATTTGTTATTTTTGGGCATTTGTCCTCTCACTCCACACAGACATGGGAGCGGGGGGTATGTGTTTTAGTGCATGACATTCAATGTAAAACAAGCGTTAGAAACAAAATAATTGGGCTCTGGGTTTTGATTCAGTTTTCAAACAACTATGTGGTTAATTCATGTAAAAGGTTAAGCATCACTACAAGAACTGTTGAGTAGAAAAACAAAAAAACAGTCTGGGGAAAAAAGATTTATTTAGATTTTAAGAGCTCACTGTAAGTAAATACAAGTCTTGCACAATAATAGGATGCATATCATTAGGATTTGGCAAAAAAAAAAAACATGATTAGAAAAAGAAAATGTATGTATGTGGGGATTATATACCTACATTTTTGACAAACAAGCAAGCAATTGCAAGGCCATTTTCTATACTTTGTATGTTTTAAAAGTGTTATAATAACAGTTTAATAGACAAAAAATGTTGTATTGGAAAACAACTATTTAGTTAATTAGTTTAATCTTTTCTTTCTTTTTTCTTATTGTAAAAAAGAGAACAATTATGCTCACTCATCTTTTTACCCCCCAAGTGTTGTTTTCTTTCCTTTTATTCTGGTATTTTTTTTGCAAAGAACTAAAATAATGCCTTGCTTGGATTTACTCAGTACCCATGCAGCCCTAATGGGGATATGAGGCTAATATGCTTTTGTTGCGTCTGGTGTGGGGTAGACCAGGAACCCTGAGAAGCTGTTGAGGCCCTTGATGTTCCCACACAGGCTCCGCTCCTGCAGCAGCTCGGCGTACACCTGGTCCCCCTGCCTCATAGCCAGCAGCAAGGCCAGGTGGCTGCTGTCCTCCGGGTCATCCCTGTTGTCCTCCCACGTGGACACCTGCACCTCGCCGTTCTTCATCATCTGTACTTTGTGGAACAGGTGCTGTCCGGCCCACTGCATTCTGGAGTACACCGACACAGAGAAGTAGTAGACCCCTGTCACTGGGGCCGTGAACAGTCCTGCACCCACACAACAATATGGCAGTTAGATTATGGACATATTTCAATTACAGTAAGGTTCATTACAGACTGTACTGTAGCTCCAACTCAAAACATTCACACATTGGTGCACAATGGGGACTTTTGAAAATATATTCCAATGTGGTTTTACTGCAAATGGCAAGTACAATGAATCTGAATCTGAAACTGACAGACACAGATTTTATGACATTCCTACCTATACCTCTTTAGATAAATAGCAGGGACCACTTGTGATGATTTAGGCTAACCCAGAGGTCTATCTAAATAGTATGTTTTATGCTACTGTGGTATAGTATCATGTTTTTTTTTTACTTTTTTCTTTTTTCCTATTTACGATTTATAAATTATTTGGGGAGGTACATAACAGAAACTGGTGATCTTTTTAGATGAAATAGATGTTTTGCTTTTTTTGTCTGCAAATGTTTATCCCTTGAACAGGATCTTGAGAACCTTATTTTGGCCTTTATACATTTGCTCCAAGAGTTTGGGAGAGATAGGCGTTTGATTTGTGTAGAACAAAGGAGAATTATGCTGCGTCTTCACTTGGCTACTTCATTTCACTTTAATTTAAATTACCACGAGACCTTGCATTGCAGGCACATTTCATATGTCTCCGCCATCCAATAACAATGAACTCTGTAAATACAGTCATTATACTTTTTATCTCATGAAAAAACGTTTTTAAAATGAATGAAATAATGTAATATAATGCTTTCAATAATTACAGCGTTTAATCATGTCCAGTATAACTAAATTGATATTTTGTACTTTGCACTTGCAGTCAGCCCCTGATGATGAGGCCACGACACTGAAAAAGCACGTGTTATACTCTTCCTGTGTTGGCCTCTTTGATTCTCTGATCTATTGTTAGTGAACTGAAACGACTACTTTTTAAACTCCTCCAGGACAACTGCTATTGTGATTGAGGAAAAATGTAATTTGCATTCTTTTTCAATCTTCACTTGTTTTTCATCCACTTACTATTGCAAACACTGATTTTGGGTGTACTGTATATTGAAGGATCAAGGCATTGCTGTCACTGACAGAGCAGCCATCCTCCTGTGGACTCACC
This sequence comes from Knipowitschia caucasica, assembly GCA_964034765.1. NCBI lineage: Eukaryota > Metazoa > Chordata > Actinopteri > Gobiiformes > Gobiidae > Knipowitschia > Knipowitschia caucasica. The sequence goes on along the minus strand of OZ035825.1, from coordinate 30,533,984 downwards.
ACCTGCAGGAGGATCAGGAAGTGCCTGGTGCAATGAGAATTGGGTGGCAACCCCCAACCCAGAAATGGCATAAGGGGAAAAAGATGGATGGATGGTGTATTGTATTATCAAAAGAAATATATTAATATCAATATTAGTTTTAGGGGCGCACTCACCCAATCCGCTGTTGTATCCAAATCCATCATTCAGGGATATGACATCGTAGGGAATAGACATATTCCTATCAAATGGTCCAATGCAGTTGACATCCCCCAGGAAGGCAGTGAAGGCAACATTTACAGGTTCTGCCACAAGAATTACATCAAAACAGTAGTCATCAAATAAAGCAAAGGCTTAAATACACACACATATCCTTTTAGGAGCTGTTGTTTGCATTCCACAATGAACATGTTTTGTGTTAAACATTTATCCCACTCATCCCTATCTCACTTGTTCAAACCTTTATGGGTTGGATTGACCAATGTATTGTTCAGAATCACCATCAGGAGGGGATACACCAAAATACATCAGTTGAAAAACACAGCCATAGATATAGAGCCGCCTGCTGAATATTTACTTCAAAAAGTTACAAAGTATATGTGTCCTGTGGCACCACCTGTGTGTGAAATCCAGATCCCATCTGACCTCAAAAGCAAAGCAGGACAGGGCCTGGTTAGCACTGTCGTGGGAGACCTCTGAACACCATGTTCCATTGTTTTTAGAGTGTAATTATACATTCAATCCCAGCAGATGTATGATATGGAACTCAGTTATGGCTTTTTGGAAGATGAAATGCAATCACCACGGGGCAAGACCCCGGTGGTGGTGGAAACTGAGACATGACATTAAGTGCTTCCTCCACTGAAGAATGGGGAGTAGGCAGATTCTCGCACGAACAACAGCATAATGCAGAGACTCACTGTTGAATGCAGAAAGGGTGATGTGGATGTGTGTGACTTTAGCAGCTGAGCTCTAGAGCAGCAGGAGTACCGCAGGAGGGCCAGGGGTTTTTTCTTTTCTTCTGTATGTTTTCTTATTTGACAACATGAACAAATCTAAGATCTGTGCTCAGAGGGAATTATTAATGAAAAGCATCGTTGAGTTTCTGCATCTTTGGTTTCTGTGTGTGCCTTTGCTGATTAAGCGGCATTTGGAAAGTGGTTGTGAAGATTGTATAAATACCTCACACTTCTCTCTCCAACCCTTTTCAACCCCTTGTGTCATGTCCGTTGTGTGTTCAGGTCAGTCTTTAAACAATATTTAAAGTTCACCTATGACTTGACGGATCTCATGTTGAAGCTGGTTGATTCTGTCAGAGACGTTCAGGAACGACTCAGAGACGTGTTCTCTCAAACTCTGAAGCTCCTGGTTTCCACAGCAACAGCCCATGGACCTGAAGGCACAGCTGCAGTCCGACTTCTGACATGGAATATCACCCTCCCACTTTACTGAAGGGGAAAACAAGAGTATATGTACACCGCTTATAATGAATGCAAACATTTTCTGTATTCATCTGTATTTACAGGATGTTCCAGATATGTCTGTTTCCTTTGCCATCCCATTTTGGGATGGGATATTTTCACCCCGCCATAAGGTATGGGTATTGTTATTGCATGTGTCTTTTGTGTGTTATTGCATGTGTTATTATGTATGTCTGTGTGTTTCGTCAGGATTTACTTGCTGCTTGTTTGAGCTCCTCTCTGAGAGATGTTTCTTCCAGAGTTGTTGCTGTGTCCAGGAGAAGTCCCACAAACGCCACATAAACAAGGACTCGCATGATGCAGCTCACTCAAACCTGTAGTAATTGAGCATTCCGTTACTTCAAGCTAATTGTGAGGTAAGTAGTGTTAGCTAAACTACTTTGAGAAAGTATTTATTTACATGTTTAAACATTTAAAAAATGTAATTTGTAATATTATGACTATTTACACTTGTTTAAATGTATTACTTAGGTACAGTCTCGAGAACATTGATTAAATAGATTGCCTAAAGATTTCCTTATGCTACTTTTTAAGTGGAAAAAGTAAATATTTTGGTGTATTTGACCTTGTAGATATGAGTGATGACTATGATGCCTATACTTTTTTTTCACGCTTGTGTCCACATTGCTCAAGGATTAACTGTTGTACAGGTTTTCTGGTGCAGGGGTCCCACAGCAGAGACTGATCCTATAACATCCTCGAGACCACTGTGCATAACGCACCTTTAAGATCAATGATATTGCCCCAAGGGTAAATGTACAAACATTGCTAAATTATCTGCAAGATTCATTCATTTTTCCTTCATACAATTTAATAAGAAGGTATTTTTTTTAGATAATAAAATAGCAGTAACATCTCTACACACTGCTCCTGCTGCTGATCTGTGGGATCTGCAGCAGTCACTGTCTGTGGATCATTCCACATTCAGAATGATCCGTTTCAGAACTTGCTTATTCAAGCAATGACATTATTTAGTAAAGTAAATAATGAATCTGTTTTGATAGTACAGTAATATACTACTCCGCTAGTTAAAAATTTGGATCTTAGTAAACATCTGTGACTGAGTCACATTTAACAGTAACCACATCAGGAAACCTTCAGGCAGCAATGTAGAGATTTCAATTGGATGAGTTTTACCTTTTCTCAGCTGCAGCAGCTTCTTAACCGTCCATCCAAATGTATAACTAACTGCTGACCAAACTGCTCTGTCTAAAGCGTGTGAAAGTAGGTGTGTATTTGGGACAGGGCCCACCCCAGTGATGTCCCGATGGACCTTTACAGAGCAGTCCTGGTCGTGTAGCGCTTGTGCATATGAGGTGTTAATGAGGCCAGAGGTGTCCGATGGACAGATAACATCACTCACTTTGTTCTGAAAGACACACAGTTTTATTTGGCTCTTGATGACCCACAGGGATCATGTTACTGCTCTCCATTATGGCCTGTGTGTGTGAAGCACAGAAACAACAAGAGACCATGGAGCCTGAGTCAAAGAATTATGAGGTTGTACTGATAAGCGCTGATGTCCTAAAATGCATATCCATACAATTATCCTGATTTAATCTCAGTATGAAAGTATGAGTATAAAATGTGGACTGCCACATTGTTACTGTTGCATCATGTCCAATTCCTTTGGTTTGACTGTGTTATGAACAGTATAAGGCTCATCAACTGACAATGTTATAGTTTAATTTATCGTTTATTCTTTATACATTACATTCTTGAGATATTTCAATCTCAGCACCCCAAAAAATAAGACACAATGCAAACAACATTCTGGAATATTGTTATTGCACCGTGATACTTTGGTAAATTTTGATCAACACAACATCAACATTGTCGCACAAGCAAATATAGAGACATTTGTGACATTTTGTTTACATTTTGTTCATGGCATATCATTTTGATTTATAAGGCACAATGCAAATCGTACATAAAGATCATTGTTTTGACATTGAAAAAACTAAATTATATTTTTTTTACCAACATTTATTTATGGAGGATGTACAAGCTATTTGTTTAATTGTTTGTGGGAAAATCGTTCCAGGAAGTATCTAATTGTTGTGTCTGAGAGTATGTCAGAGTCATCACAGGGGATTTATGCCTCCTTCACTTTGTCCTCATAAGAGCCGCTGCCTTTATAAGCTCCCACATAACCGCTGGTGTCGGCGATTTCCTCTCGGCCCGCCTTGCCCTTCCCTTTGCCCGATTCGTCGAAGCGCTCCTTGTGTGCGCCTGTGTATTTACTGGCATCCGTCAGTCTGTCCACTGCTCCAGCCTTTGCAACTTTCTACAAAAAGAAGAACAAAACACTATTTTAGTCTGGCCTGTCAGTCAGCCACAAACAGACTTGTTTCAGTCAAGACATGTGGAAGAACTCACAGTGACGCCAACATTTGCCGGCTCCTTCCCAGCGATGAGGCCGTACATCTGCTGCAGCGCCTCCTCCTGGCTCTTGCCTTTGAAGCGTTTTGGAGCCAACTCTGCCAGTGCCTGCTTGAACTGTTCAAATGTGATCACCCTGGCTGTTTTAGCCCTGAAATCATAAGGTGAAAGATCATAAGGTGAAATATATTTATCCATAATGGTTCAACATTTTGTAAATCTTTTCCTCTTACTTGACTTTGCTGAACACTATGTCCACATCAGTTGTGGTGATGTTTTTTCCATCAGTAATACGGCAGTCCTTGCACATTTTTGCAAAGTTCTTGTTGTTCATCTCTTTGCCAGTGGCTTTAGTGTCACCATGAACTGCAAACTTCTGGAAAGCCATTTCAACCTCGGCCAGTGACATTGAAGAGTCTGCCATACTGTGGAATAAAGTCATCTCTCACATCTTAATGATCAAAGAGAGAAAAGGCATGTCACACTTTTACATGTTTGGTAATCTGATTTATCATACATTTTCTGCATATATGACCTACTGACTGTAGCAGTGTGGTTGTCATGCAGAAAAATGTCTAGGTAATAATAAATAATTACTATTTGGTCAAATCTGCGATGACCAAGCAGCAATGAGATTACTTTTATCATGATTTTGCTTTTATTTGGTATATTTACTGCAACTAATTAAAAAATAATGGCCCTACAACAGATCCTTGTGGCATGGCGCAGGTAACTTCATATTGACTTGAGGTTTTCTAATCAAGGTAAAAAGTGTTTAGTTTAAGGCTCAGTGCCTATGCACGCTCAAGTGTTGCTGCATAAATAGTTTTTCATCAAGAACTTAATTTCCGACCTGGCTCCAAAAGAATAACTCAGAGAATGATGCTTCCATTAACTAATTGAACTGTAGGCTGCCAAGAAAGTCCTCCATGACAAATCTTCTAAATGGACATTTTCTATTACTGATGTGCAAACACTCATTCTAATTATCCATCTTCCTGCTACCCGAGCTGCTCTCTGGCCCACTTAATTCAATCAACTCAGCTTCCAAATGGCTCTGCTGCATTTATGCGTATAGCAACTCACTGCTTTCTTATATTTTCTAAATCTTTTGACCAGTTTCTATTTGATGTCATGCTTTTTTCTAAACATATACACTATAAATAATCACACACAAAATGTATTCAAACATGTAAAAGAGCAAAAAACACGATGCTATAAAATAAACAATCATGTTGCAAAGCAGCAGATGCACATAAATGACAATAACAATAGCAAAATGTACCTGTCTTTGGATGGATGCTATATTTGGGATGCTGATTTGCAAGCGGTCACAGTTCTTCGTCCTCTTCTTCCTCTTCTGAGTCTAGAGTGTCTCCTCCCTCAAGCCCCGCCCACAGAGTCTCGCGAGGACAGATACAATGGAGACACCACCACCAAGTATGACATCATGGCTGGCCTGACTCACATTTCCCTATTTATACCCAGCACGTCTATAATTTACACCTGACCAAATGAACGCAGGGATGTTGGAAGTCACTAAGAACAGATGGCACTTGGAACTGAACTGAGTTTGATGTTTCCATTCTATCGTCATTGCTATGATCAAACACAATTATTTCAAATTTCATCAGACTACTGGCTACATTACACTACACTGTAATGCATTTGGCGTATCAACCAGATACGTATGAGTTACTTCCGACAAACAAACAGGCAGGAGCAGTTTCTGTTGTTCTCTAATGAGTCTCTAATGTGAATTTTAAAATAAATCAATTGTCCTTCATCCTTTTGTAAACATCCTTTTTATAACATTCATTTAGATTATACAACAAGAAAACTAACCTTCTGTACCAGCATCACAGACAGGTGCTTTTGAGTTGTTGACTATAAACATGAGCAGGTTTTCCCACTACATACCATCATGAAACTCACGATGAAATGGTCGACATATTGATTCATGGTCATGAGTTATATATCGTTTCTTAAAGTAAACCTTTCTGTCTGACAATTGTCATCAGTGTCTGAAAATTGTTTACCAAATAGCTTTCACAAACCATAAATGTCGTTTTTTCTTGACACCCAAAGATGCTTCACACGGCATTATTTGGTCACTACATACACTTTGGTATAAACAACATATGTAGCCACAGCTGCCCTGGGGCAGACTGACAGAACCAAGGCAACTAAGCTGTGCCATCTGCATCACTGACCACCACCATTCATTCAAACACGACTCATCCAAGTGGGTGAAAGATCTTACATAAAGACACAACGACAGTTTGAAACTTTACTGCCACAGCCGCCCCACTGTGGTACCTGGTGTTTACAGAGGTCTCCCATCACAGTATGAATCAGGTCTTGCCATGCTTAGCTTCTGAGATCAGACAAGATCAGGATTTTCAATTGTAGTTTTTTCTTTACGTCTAAACGTTTTTTGTATTATTATTATTTATTTATTTAAAATATTTAAATATATTTGACATGATCCGTCTCTCTCAGTCCCACATGCAAACAAAGGTGACCTCTATCTTTGTTTACTCGTGGAAAGCTGCTGGAGCGGCACTGGTTTCACACACATGACTGAGAGAAGCTGAGACAGCAGGCTGCTGCTTACAGTAACAACAATTCCTTGTCTTTAAAAGTTGGTTGACAAGAGGAGTGCCTCTTTAGAGAGGCTGACAGGTGATTGAAAGCTGTTTATTTAATCATTACTACCATGGCTAACTATGACATGGCCGAGGCTGGCTTTCCTTTGCCTCCAGAGGCGTATTGTCCTCTGTGTGCGGACACTCTCAGAGACCCAGTCACTATATCCTGTGGAGACACCTACTGCCTCGAGTGCATCAAGGTTTATTGGGACCAGTTCGACCACTTGGGGGTGTACAACTGTCCTCAGTGTCGCTCCACCTTCACTCCTCGTCCTGTTCTGAGAAGAAATGTCCCAGACGTCCACCACGAGTCCAGAGGACAACTACCAGCACTCACTCCATTCCCAGATCTACAGCGGGAGTCTTTCTGTGACTTCTGCGTGGGCCGTCGTCAGAAAGCAGTGAAGTCTTGTCTCATGTGTCTGGCCTATTACTGTGAAACCCACGTCAAACCCCATTATGAATCCTCCACGTTTAAGAGGCATAAGCTGGTGGACGAGACAGGGCATCTGGACAGGAAGATCTGCCCTCATCATGAGAAAGGCCTGGAACTGTTCTGTCGCTCAGACCAGATGTGTATCTGTGTTCTGTGTACGGTCCGAGAGCACCGTGGACACAACATCACCTCAGCGGAGGAGGAGCGCATCGAGAAGCAGGTAAAGCAGGCTCTTCTTATTACAGGAACAGATGCAAACATGAAGGGCGGTGGCTATGGAAACATATTTCCGTTGTTAGTTTGATAGATGGTAAAAGTAAAACTCATTTGTTTTTCCATAGTTTGTTATGTCTTAGTTTTGATTAATTCAAAAAATATAAAACACTTTCACAAACACATTTTAAAGATAATCTTCTGCCTAAAATGTATGATCAAAAACCATAAAAGTCGCAATGCTACAATCACTTTAATTTGTACATCATTTATCAAAAGACACTATCTTTTCACTTTTTAACATGTTTGGACATTTCCTATTGACACATTTCCTGTATTTTGCACAACCTGAGTGATCCTATTTATGCCAAATGTGACATGTACATTTCTCCACTGCGAGATCAATAAAGTCTATCATATTTTATCTTTAGAATGATAACATGTATACATGAAAATGCATTCTATAAAAATGTCAAATGCTTTTAATTTGGAAAAAAGTCAACATTCTTTTGTGTCTAGAAAACGTTGGTTGTGACTCAGACTGAGGTTCAGCATCTAATACAGGAGAGGGCGAAAGAGCTGCAGGAGCTCAAACACAACATGGAGGTTCTAAAGGTAAGATGTAGACCTTACATCCGAGCGGTGACTTCAGTGAAACCGCTCCTTCTGTTTGTCTGAAGTGATGTTATTGTTCAGAGCGCTGCACAACGAGCTCAGACTGAGAGTGATAAGACGTTCCATGAGATGCTGCAGGCGGTGGAGCGCTGGAAGTCTGAGATAAACCAGATGATCATGTCCAACATGCAGTCGGCCATGCTGCAGGCCGACAGCTACGTGGAGCGGCTGGAGCAGGAGATCATGGAGCTGCAGAGGAGGGACGCAGAGCTCAGGCAGATCCTGGAGACAGAGGACAATATACACTTTCTACAGGCACTGACGTTTCATCTGACAATAATGCGTTTTCTCATGAGCATAATTATATCATATGGCACTAACGTCACGTGTTTCCACAGAACTTTCCAACTCTGTGTATTCCTCCTGAACCAATGGTGCCAAAGGTCCTCATGAACCCCCAGTTCTCTTTTGGGGACATTAGTAAAACTGCTATGGACATGAAGGAGAATCTGGACGAGATCTGCAAGAAAGAACTCAGCAAGATCTCCAAAACAGGTCTCAGGACTTTTATAAGAGACAGAAATCATGTGTCAATTATTACTACAGTGTCGTAGTTACGGTGCTGATGAATAAAGAGACCATTTTTCTCTCTATCGACAGTAAATGAAACTCCAGTGTATATTCTTCTGCCACGAAATGGAGACAAAAGAATAAAAAGTATGTTTTTTCCCACATATTCTATTATTTTTTCTTCTGTAAATTAGCAAAGAAGGTTAAAAAAAATCTATTGTTCCAGGTCCATCAAGAGTTGACTTCCAGGAGCCAAAAACTAGAAATGACTTCTTGAGATGTGAGTACAGTACAGTACAGTAATCAATTTTTACTAGCAGTTAACCAGATTATTATTTTTATTAGTATTACTGTTTATGGTTTGAGAAGACTAAAATGTCCTGTATATAAGGGGGTTTGCTTAGTTTACAATGTCTATGGCCACTGCTCAACAAAAATAATAATAACATGAGACCGACAGGGTAGAAGTTGAAGTTAAACACTTTTTGCGCTGAACCCAATGAATAAAAACAGTTTTGCAAAGATGTAGCAAATACGCAGGACATCAAATCTGAAGTGGTGCTTCATAGATTGTACATATTCATACATATCGGTCATCGATAGAAAAGAAATGTGTCTCAACTCGAACAACAATTCTATGGCAGAAGCTAAAATATCCAATACCATTCCCACTCGTACATGTAGGCCAGGGGTCTCCAACCTTTTTCCATCTGAGAGCTACTTTTATACAAACGAAGAGGCACAGAGCTACTCCTCTTCTAATAATGATGACAAAACATTTAGAAAACATGTAAAATACACAAACCCTAACCCTATATTCATAATAGATATGTAATGGCTCGAAAATATTCTTTCAAGATCATTTGTTACATTTTAATTCCTTTGGCGAGCTACCTGAAAGGGGTTGGCGAACTACTGGTAGCTCCCGAACCACAGGTTGGTAGGCCCTGATGTAGGTTATCATATCATATCATATAAACACCTATTTTATTTTTTAAATTAGTATCTTGAGTGAAAAAATGCATTCAAATGAGTCAAAATGTTTCTGGAAAAAAAAAAGAACAGTTCCTGATCATATATTTGATACTTTGGTTCCTGAAAATAGTCGTTTGGTTTTAAAGGGATATATAAGACTTTTTGTGCAATTATGTAAAAACTACCTTTCAACTTGATGTTTTGGTTTTTCAGAAGGTTGTGTTTCCTTATTTATTTCACTGGGACAGTACATGCCAAAGAACACATATGTTTAAACATATTGTAGACGCACTATATTGAAGCGAAAGGTTAATTTGCATCTGTAGACCCAGAGGGGCGGAGTCACAAGGGAGTTATTTTCTTCAACTTTTACACGTTTTTTCACATGATTTCACTCGAGCATCAACACTGAGCGCTGCTTCCATCACATGTGGTTTTCAAAAATAGTAATAGTGTATTCCTACAGACTCCTGTCGCCTCACATTTGACCCCAACACAGCCTACAAAGAGCTGGTGCTGTCAGAGGGGAACCGTCGCGTCACCAGGAAGAAAACCGGCCAGTTCTACCCCGATCACCCCGAGCGCTTTGACGGCTTCTCCCAGGTCCTGTGCAAGGAGCCCCTCAGCGGGTTTCGCTTCTACTGGGAGGCCGGGTGGAGCGGGGAGTTCTCCGTGGGCCTGGCCTATCGCAGCATCAGTCGCAAGGGCAAGAACTCCCACAGCCTGCTGGGATACAACGACCGGTCTTGGAGCCTGTTGTGCTCAGACAACGGGTATTCGGCCTGGCACAATAAAGTGGACCGAGATTTGCCCAGCGCACCCCGAGCCAGTAGGATCGGGGTGTACTTGGACTACGCAGGCAAGAGCGTGTCCTTCTACGCAGTTTCAGAATCGATGGAGCTCATTCATAAGTTCAAAGCCGAGTTTTCCGATCCGCTGTTTGCAGGGTTTGGAGTGGGGTCGTCTGTGTGGCTTTGTCAGCTAAAGAATACTTCAAACTGAGCAGATGAAACAAAGCATTCAGTTTGGATCAGGGGTCTCTAACCTGTGGCTTGGGAGCTACCAATAGCTCGCCAGCCCCTTTCAGGTATAGCTCGCAAAAGGATTTCAAATGACCTATAATAAACATATTTTGAGTCATTACGCATCCAGGTTATACATTACTATGTAATCTCCATGTTTTGCTGTAATTATTAGATTTGTATTACGACTGCAAAAAGAAGTAGCTCTACTGTATGCCTCTTTTTTTGTATGAAAGTAGGTCTCTGAATGAAAAAGGTTGGAGACCCCAGGCTTAGATGGTAAGCAATTTGATAAGGGTATTAGATTATGTTCTAAGGCCTGTTTCCTTCTTTCGATGACAGTTCTCAAAGTGAGACTGTTTTTTACTCTGCATCAAAATTATATGGATCATTTATGTTCTTGCTAGAATTACTGAAAGAGGTTTTATTGAAATGTTATAGTCAAACAAGCCATGCAGAAAAAAATTCAAAACCTTTTGTGTTGGATGAAATGTATGTTTTGTCATTAGTTCAGCACAAATGGCACAAACTGTCAAAAGACCTGTATCAAGCAATAGTGACTTTGCACATTTTGTAATGGTAAGACCAAAAACTACTTTTTAATTACCTATTTACTGAAACACCACAACAAAGTAACGGACAACTGTGGAGTAAAAGCAAAACAGAAAAGTAAAGCCACCATAAGTCACCATAAGGCATGGGACTGTACCTTGTGGAATCCCCTTTTGCTTCAATCACTGCAACTATTTTTGAGTATGATCTTACAAGCTTTGTACATTGAAGGTTTGCTCATTATTCCTCACAGAACAACTATAGTTGTCAATCTTTAGATAGCAGAGTTTCACTTGGATTTAGTTTTTTGACTTTGACTGGTTCATTGCAACAGACATATATGTTTATTTAAAAAAAAATGCATTGAGTGATGGTTGGTAAACAGTCACCGCAGCCTGATTTGCTGACTTTGCTTCCAAGATTCCCTTTCTATGTATGATTCTTTTTCACTTCACAGTTGTCTGTTACTTTACTGTCATCTTTCAGTTCAAAACATCTTCAAGTTCAAAGTCAAACATTAAAGGTTGAGAGTAAACCATGGATCTATTGGGTTTAGGCACTTTTGCAAGACACTGTATTTGTCTGTTCCTGGCATTGTGCAAAACAAACATGACTCATGTCTAAAATAAAGGTCAGTATTGTGCTTTTTGAATAGGGTCATACAGACTGATATAACTCTAAGTCTTTGAATGGTTCAACCCTTTCACTTATGTTTTCTTTCATGTTATGAAAGAAGCTATTGTTGAGATTCCAACTAAGCTAGTTAGGGTTAGTTTTAGGCTCGACAGCACTGCCTCAAGTGGATTGAAAGCAGACTGCAGAATGGAAGGGTCATGAGTGTATATCACAGATGTGTAAATAAGAGACAAAGGAGGATATGATGTCAGTCTGTCAGTGTGCCCCAGGGCAGCTGTGGCTACAGAGGTAGTTTAAGGTTCTTTTAATGGTCTTTAAATGTCTTAATGGTCTTGGGCCTTCTTATCTTTCAGATTTGCTTTTATCCTATGAGCCTTCCCGGCCCCTGCGCTCCTCCGGCAGCAGACTCCTAACCATCCCCAAAGTCAGGACACACACTCACGGTGAGGCATCTTTCCAGCACTACGGCCCCCGTCTCTGGAACAGTCTGCCGGAGGAGCTCAGGGCCGCAGAGAACGTTCATATTTTTAAGAGTAGGCTCAAGACGCACCTTTTTAGAGCAGCTTTTGATTAGTATTTATTATCTATTATTGCTTTTTAGTACATCTATTTATGTTTTTAGACGGATTATATTTTTATTTATTTTTATTATTTGCTATTTTTAATTATTTATTGTATCTACCCATTTACTATTGTTATTATATTAGGCAGCTGCCATTTTTCTTTTTATTTTCACATTCTATTGTTCTACTTTCTATTGTATTATTGTATTGTTTTAGTGTCCCCAGTGTTTCCTCTGGAGGAGCCCTCTGCACTGAGAGCTGGGGTCTGCTGTGGCTTCGGGGGACTGGCTCTTGGATCCGGTGGGGGTCTGGGGCCTCCTCTCTCCCCTGGGTCCTATGGGGTCTGAGTCCTGGGCCTGGTGGGGTCTGGGGCCCCTCTCTCCTCTGGGTCCTGTGTCGTTGCCTGTGGCTGCAGCCGGCTCTCTGCTCCTGGTGCAGATGGCTCCTTGGATGACGCTTCTTCAGCCGGTTACATCTGCTCCCAGCCCCATTTCTTTTTATTGTTTTACCTATTTTACCTGATATGACTTTATACTTGTGTATATGTGTGTGTGTGTGTGTGTGTGTGTGTGTGTGTGTGTGTGTGTGTGTGTGTGTGTGTGTGTGTGTGTGTGTGTGTGTGTGTGTGTGTGTGTGTGTGTGTGTGTGTGTGTGTGTGTGTGTGTGTGTGTGTGTGTGTGTGTGTGTGTGTGTGTGTGTGTGTGTGTGTGTGTGTGTGTGTGTGTGTGTGTGTGTGTGTGTGTGTGTGTGTGTGTGTGTGTGTGTGTGTGTGTGTGTGTGTGTGTGTGGGTGTGTGTATTGTATATATAATTATAAATGTGATTTTGGGGGGTCTGTGGGGAGGAGGGTTTAGGGCTGGGCATGTTGGATTGTTTTTAACTAAACTGTAAAGCACTTTGTGTTACACTTTTTGTATGAAAAGCGCTTTATAAATAAAATTTGATTGATTGATTGATTGATTTATCACCACCGTGTAGGAAGTGAATGAATAATGACATGTAAAGCGTCTTTGAGTGTCCAAAAAAGCGCTATATAAAACCAATGCATTACTATTTATTTTTATTATGTCTTTTCAAGTGTACATAATTCACAAAACATGTTAACTCGTCTTCCAAGTCCAAGACTAACTCTGTATCGGGATATCAGAATGAGAAAGAAAAACAAGTATTACATAAATGCTTGTCAGTTTTTGCTCAAGGAAATACACAAATATTTAAACTATACTAATGTGCCAATACAGTATGTAGTCACTGTATAAGCCAAGCATGAGAAAGCATAACTGCATTTGAATAAACCACATTGATGCAAAACATAATCAGGAGCTGAAGTTTGCATCCAGAGCATTTGCATAAGCAATGCAGGTTTCCACAGGTGTTATACTGGAAAAACTTGTACAGCATTATCATTCTGCATGACCATACTACTGAGCACTTTGGAGAGGAAAACAAACAGGTCATCCTTTTTATTGTTGCTCTTTTTACCTGAATCTGTGCTATTCTCATTCTCTCAACATGAATAATACAATTGAAGGTACTTTTTTTGATGAGAATTTAATTATTGTTTTAATCTCACTCAACACAGTGTCGCTTCCCCTGAACGCTTACATTATGTGGCTGATGGTGACTGGAACCCAAAGCATGAAAGCATCAGATATTTTCAATCTGAACCTGGCTGTGACTGAGTTTTTATTTACTTTCATCTCTCCAGCTATTTTGATGACATTTAATCCCCACTTGTTTCATGTTTATTTTTTTTCATTGGGTTTCTTGCTCACTGGCAGGCCACTCTTCCAAAGTTACATCTGTGTTTACTACTACTTTGGAGTGATACATCCTGTCTATTTTGTGAAATATAAAGGCCTGCGCTATAGAATGGCTTCTTGTTTTGTTGCCTGGCTTATCATATTAGCGTCCTGCTCCTACTGTCGTTTTTTCTTCCTGAAGTTCCCCACTCATTTCATGTTTTTCATTCAGAATTGGCTCTTTTTGGCAATAGCTGTTTTTTGCACTCTTTCGGTCCTCAAGGCACTGAAGAAGCCAGGGCCTGGAGACAAAGTGGAGCACAAGAGAAACAAGACAAAACAAATTGCTTTTAGGACATTATGTTTCATCTTGAGTTCTATGGTTATTAATTTAATATGTTATATCGCTCCAATCCCACTTCAGTACGTCTTGGGTAAAACGACCTACATTTATGTGTTGACCATTTGTATCTTTCTGTCGTTGAGCGGAGGGGTCATGCAGCCACTCCTCTACTTGCACAGGATGGACAAACTGGCCTGCTGTAAACGCCTTTCACTTTGCTAATGAATTTACCATTCTACTTTTCAGCAGCAACAGTTTATGCAGTCTTTTAAACTTTCTGAAAACCATAGCTCCCCCCCAGGAGTTTAACAGCATGTTGAAATGCCTTCATATTATAATTATAATCTTTGTTTATATAGCGTCTTTCACAGACCAGAGTCACAAAGCACTATACAATTGTGGGTATTTGTCTACCACTCCACTCAGAGAGTCGAGTTGCCAGTACTGGAGGCGCATACCAGACCTATCGTACGTGAAACCGGAGTACCCAGAGGAAACCTACGCAAAACACATGGAGAACTTGCAAACTCTTCTCAGAAAGGCCTTGTTCTGATCGGGATTCGAACCCAGGACTTTCTTGTTGAGAAGCAAGAGTGCTATCCACTCAGTTGCCGCCCATGGTATTGTTATTATAGACTAGATAGATAATTTCCTTCTCAATCTGCTACAGGTATTGATGCGGGGATATTTTGAGTCTCTTGCAGAAATCTGACTTGTATAGGTTTGCTCAGCGTTAGCATTAAACCACCCTTTATTCAAACAAAACACATATTTTTCTGATAGATGTGCAGTGGATCACATTGCAGAGTGCATATATCAAAAGATGACTTCATTAGTAGTCATGTGTAGATATGTGTTTGTTCATTTAAGGTACCGTGATGTTCTTAGGGCAGACTGCTCTGAAGGCTAAGTGTTCTGGTGGAGGGTTTGTTTATCTTGTATGTGTATATGTTTACAAATTAATAAACTACACTTTGTTTTACATCTCTGGGTTGGTATTTCATTTTACTGTTATGCGGTTTACTCTTTACATAAATCAAATCCACAACAAGTCAATCTACAATGAATGCATGCATATTTGAAGTGAGGCTTGAAACATTGATTATACTGAATAAACTTTTGTTTTACCGTTGTTTCCGATATTTATTTTCTGTAAATGTTTTTTTTGCTGGTTAACTGTAAAGAACCCTTTAAAAATGTATTATCATTATTATTATAATGCCCAAAACTCACCATGGATAGCACAATAAAAAGAACCGTGTAGTCGCCCAGTAAGGCGCAGCCGGGGCTCCACCCTGAAGGCAGGCCTGGGGTTGGGGCTCGTATGCGAGAGTCTGGCGGCTGGGCCTAAGCCAGGAAGAATGACATGGGCAGGTCCTGGCGACCCAGTCCGCATGCGCAACATCTAGTGAGGGAAGGATGGAGCGTGAGATTGACAGGCGGATCGGTGCAGCGTGCGCAGTGATGCGGTCGCTGTATCGGACCGTTGTTGTAAAGAGGGAGCTGAGCCGAAAGGAAAAGCTCTTGATTTACCGGTCAATCTTTGTTCCCTCCCTCACCTATGGTCATGAGCTGTGGGTAATGACCGAAAGAACGAGATCGCGGATACAAGCGGTCGAAATGAGCTTCCTCCGCAGAGTGGCTGGGCGCTCCCTTAGAGATAGGGTGAGGAGCTCAGTCACACGGGAGGAGCTCGGAGTAGAGCCGCTGCTTCTCCACGTCGAGAGGAACCAGTTGAGGTAGCTCGGGCATCTGTTCCGGATGCCTCCTGGATGCCTCCCTGGGGAGGTGTTCCGGGCACGTCCCACCGGGAGGAGGCCCCGGGGAAGACCCAGGACACGCTGGAGGGACTACAGTATGTCTCTCAGCTGGCCTGGGAACGCCTTGGGGTCCCCCCGGAGGAGCTGGAGGAAGTGTGTGTGGATAGGGAAGTCTGGGCGTCTCTGCTTAGACTGCTGCCCCCGCGACCCGGCAACGGATGAAGCGGAAGAAAATGGATGGATGGATGGATTATTATAATACTAACATACTCATGCCAAATCAGTCACAAACTAGGAATTTGCTTTGGTATATGGTGCAGACAATTCCTTTGTGCTCAAAACTTTGGAAAACATTCAAATTGTGTTGTGTTGTCTTTGTTACGGCCCAGCTCAGCTAGGGTGAAGGAGTTTACACAAATGCTGCTGTCTCAACAAAAGCAAACCCTCAAAAACAATACCCAAAGTGGCAACTAAATTGTGACATACCAAATATAACACACGACTTTTGAAAGTCATTGTCACACCTAGTTACATGACAGACATTTCCAAACACCAAACCTCATGGACACATGGCATACCAGCCACACAGACTGGCAGCCCAAGACAGGCGTGAATTTCTATAACATTGGGTCAAAATAACCCGCCACATGATTCAAGTAGAAGAAAAATACCCTGAATTATGGTCCAAAAGGGTCTAAATAAGCCAGGGCTGGTCAAGTTAGGAAAAAAATTAAAATTGAGCTCATACACAATACAAAAAGGGAGCAAGATGAAGGCCTAGGGCCACAACAATAACCCTTGTATATTGTGCAGAGGCTCTACCTGCATACAGAACTGATGCTAAGCAGGGCAGGGCCAGGACAGTGATGTGATGAGAAACCTCTAGTAAGGATTGGTGTAGGTTGGAGCGGCCTCTCTTAGTACGGTTAGCCATAGAACTCTAAACATTTTTGATTGTTAACCAGACTCACTCAGGCTTATGTGGGCCATGGGGGTATACCATGTCCATATTGATTCATAAAACAGCTCCATCACTGTCATGTAATGTTGTGACAAGCAAAACAAACATCCGTACATTTAAAGTTAAAGCCCAGAACTGTTGAAATCCAGTCAACTATGGGTATAGCATAACTATATTTGAGGAGCAGAAGTTGGCAGGATGATATGAAAGCGCCTCAATGGCTATTTTGTGATGGTAAAGCAGAGGGCCGCAAAACATAACCCCCTGTCACTCTAGAGAATAATAATGTTTGAAAACAACACAAACCAAAGAGGATAAACAGACATTTATTTTACATAATGTAAACTATAAAGCGTTAGATTTAGATGCATTTGCAGCCAACTTGTTCACAGTGCACAGTTCAGGTTTGAAACAACACCGATGCTGCTCAGCTTGTACACAAACTCACACGGAAGGTTCTTCTTCTCAGAGCGCTTCTCTACCGCCGTCACCTTAAAAACTTCATACGGTGGAACCAGCACTTCTCTCTCCGCCTCTCCCAGTTTAGAAAAGAGCGACACGTCCGCCCCGAAACACGTGTTAATCTCAAAGCAACTTCTGTCCCCAAATCTGGCCGCGCTGGGGAACCAACCCATGGAGCTGGAGGAGAAGGAGCCAAAGCGCACGGGCCTGTTCACCACGTCCCGCCTGAAGTACGCGTTAACCCGGCGGTGGACGCGCACGCACCGCTCGGCCTTGCTTCTGCGTGCGTTGAGTTTCTGAATAGCCCCGGTCAGAAAGTAGTGGAGAGAGTGGTATTGAAAAGACGTCTTGTACTTGGGCCCTTGAGTGCGCACCGCGTTGTTGAAGTCCATATAGACGTTAGGCGTGTCCAGGGTGTACGCGTAAATAGACATAATTTGCTCTTTGCTGAGGGACGTTGATGGTTTTTTCCCATTTTTGCGTCTCCATAATTTGTTGTAGTACTTCTCGGCCGCACTCCAAGCTAAGGTGAAGTTTGTTGTCATTTTGTTTTTCTCCATTGGTAGATATTGCTTTTTAACTATGGCGTCCATGCGGTCTGTGCAGCCACTGTACATGTCATCCACTGAGTCAACGGCCATGTCCAGCATCCAGTAATCTGTTTGAGCTGGTTTCTGAAACATATGTAAAAAGAGAATGAAAAAAGTAAATCCCTACAGACCTAATTAGAATGCCCAACAAACAGCTCTGTTAAAGAACCAACTTAAACACCATGTTAAAGTAAATCAGTCATGCAACTGTAACTTGTATAGTTGTATTGTGTTTTGTATTCTGATTATGGTGTGACCTGCCTTGGGACTACAGATGCAATTTAGAAATGTTGCTATAATCTGGCAGATTTAAAATTTGTGTACAACTTGTATACGATTGTTCTTTAATGTGTGTTGTTCCGATCAAATAAATACATTTTAGTGTATATATAGCTCAGTCTTACCTGCGCAAAAGCCGTCAGAGTTGTATGAACTAGAAGCCAAGCTGTCCACAGTGACGACATCTTAAACTATGTACAAAAATATATTTAGAATGTTATTAACTCATTGACTGCCTCTGATGTATTTGCCTGAGAATGGTGATTTGTCAAATTTCCTTCTATTCGACTGAATACAGGAGAACAAAACTAGCTAGAAACAGTTTTTTTTTGCTGATGAAAGTAGATAGTCCAGTGTTTCAGAATCTACATTTCACAAAATAAATCCTTGCACACAATTTTCTGTGGGTCTTGAAAATCAAAAACAGCTGGCAGTCACTGAGTTAATTAAATCTAACTACTACTAGTTTTTGCATGCAAACTTCTTATGTAGTCATTTTAAAACCACATTTCTAAGACAATAAAGTGAAAAAAAGTGAATCAATCTTGCTCAGCCTCAGACGTCACTGGGCTGTTTCTAGTTTACAAAGTATGCAATGTTTTTAATGAGATGAAGACTGAACAATAGCACAGATTAAGAACAGCATTTTCTGAATTTTCAGTATCTGCTTTTCCTCACCGCACAGACAGCCCCTGCCCCAGCTGAAGGCCATCACCAATCACACATATCAACTATACGGCTGCATCCCAAATCATGAAAATATATCTCCCTTTTTCCTTTATGTATAAGGTATCTCCAGGTTTGGTGACGCTAAAATTAAGAACAACTTAAAAACGTAACACAATAAAAGTCCAAGAGAAGATTTGGTGTTGTTTAAACCAAATATTTTTGATGACATATCACATTTTGACTGTAAATAATTCACATAACATTACTTTACCACTTAAAGCCCAATAATTCCCATTAATAAAAACAAAATTGAGCACTTATGTATAGACATGTATGGACATTGGTTAACCTCTCATCCTATGGACCAATGGCTCATGAGGGTTTTATTGTGTTACTTCTTATCTGTTGGTGAAATAAATGAAACCCTTGAGACAATTATGCTATTATAATATTGGCCTCCATATAAAAAAAAACATTTGATTTATTAAAATATTCCAGTGTATTTTTCATAGAGGCCCATCTATTTTATGTGTATTATCTGCACTCACAGGGTGAATAAATGGAAGTGACTAATTTAAGTTCTACTTCCTGCTCAGTTGAATCACCGTTATAAATGACAATAAAGTACTTCATTGCTAAATCTTAAGCAATGATATTGTTGTAAACTGTGATGAAAAGAGGGATGACCTTTAAGTGGAAGGGAAATCCTTCCACTTAAAATCACTTTTATCACTTTAATATATTTATGATGATAATAATAATAGAAAATAATAATGATTGTTTTTGTGTAGCACTTTTATAGCAGACATTCAATGATGCTTTACAAAATAACAGGTTAATACAAAAAATAATGAAAAGCTAGAAAAAACTGCTCGGTTAAAGTTTTTTTGCAGTCTTTTTGGTTTCAAAATTAGTTTCAATGTAAATTCTTGTTATTCTTCTGCATGATCTGATGGTCCCTCAAATAAGCTCTCAAACTGTTCAGACTTTTAAAATAGAATTCCTGATTCCTAAAGGATTTTTACATCCATAACCGTGAGATGGACTTATTTACTTGTGTCTCATCAAATATTTATTTATTTATTTAACCTTTATTTAAATGGGAAAGTCCCTCTTTTTCAAGGGAGTCCTGGAGATGATGATGATGAAGACAATGAAACACCACAATCATTTGTTTCACGTTTGCTATGAATTCCGTCAATCTGCCTTGTTTTAAATATAGGTTTGAATGGCAAAACAACGTCTCAATAAAATACCCCATTAAGTACGTTTACAGAGCATGCTTCCTGTTTTGAGGTGCCAGTTGCCATGTCGTGCACTGTAGCTCAGACTCGGACCTTAGAACAGTCACCTCTGTGGTATGTCACTGCTCTGGTTCCTTCTCAAAGACTCATTGATTCGCTGTGACTGGATAAAAAGTCAACAGTGATCATTTGACTTTGACAGTTCGGTACTTTATGTTTATTTGAGCACGCCCAGGTTGCCATAATGCAGTGTTGGCCTTATCGCAGTACCCGGCAACGAATGTTCTAAGAGCAACAATGTAATGTTTCAATTTGCAAAAGATTAGATAAAAACAACATGAAAAGACGAGAGAAGAATAGGTTGCATTCACGGAATTCTTCTTCAGTTGCTATGGGAATAAAGCCAACATCATGCATATGCTGTTTTTATAATTGTCACTTCTTAGTAGTCAAAAAATGCTGACAAGGAAGATGTAGAACTTATTGATAGTTTTTGTTTCATTTGGTATGACCCGGGAAATACAGCAAAAGGATCTATAATCTTACCAGGAACCATTTTCCAGCTGCCCTACACCCAAATTCTAATTCCAGTTTTTGTTTTATTTTCCTTCTGTTCTTATCTTGTTTTTAAATCCTTAACACATTGTATTTGTGTCCTTTGAACGTCAGATTTAAATAAGATGTATGGTTGTTACGTTTCTCGAGAACATATGGTAAATAAACATTTCCTCGCCATTCCTCACGAGCTTCTGGAGTGTGTTTTCCTGCATATGGCAGAAAAATCACAAAAGATAATTACTAAGGGGTCTCATTTATTCATTCACGTCTTGCTAACTTTGCATGACAATAAGAGCTAGCTCACGGATAATGAATCCTCTCCAAAAAGGACTCATTTACAAGACGAAAAGGTCAATTTGGCCCAATGTTTTGTAATTTGTCTCTCTTTTAATTTGTTTTAAGGTGGAGGAGCTGCTTAAAAGTAACCCCATGGACCAGGCATGTCAAACCAAGGCCCGTGGGCCAAATGCGGCCCACTGTTTCATTTTATGTGGCCCTCTGCTTTGCAAATACAAACTATCCATTGTGGCACTTTAACAAAGTCATCCAGCCAACTCCACCAGTATAGTCCTGCTGCACCTTAAAGCTCTGAACCTTTGGAGTTTTGGCCCTCACTTTATTTGTATATACTGTCATTTGTTTTCAATCGTCTTCCAAAATGACACCTGTGTAAAAACAGTTTAAGAATGATGTCGGCTCCTGGACAAATTTGGTGAACGTGGCCCCCCTACTAAAAAGTTTGGACACCCCTACCATAGACAATCTTTGGAGGGTGTTGCCCAGCGACAGTCCAAAAACATCACTGCTCTAGAAGAGATCTGCATGGAGAAATGGTCCAAAACACCAGCAAAAACCTTCTGAAGACTTACAGAAAACATTTGACCTCCGTCATTGCCGACAAATTGCATATGACAAAGTAATGAGATGGACTTTTGTTATTGACTAAATAATAATTTCCACCATAATTTTATGAAAAATAATCATTGTCAAATCAGTGTGATTTCTGGATTTGCTTTTTGCCTCATAGTGGAGGTGAACCTATGATGAAAATTTCAGGCATCTCTGACTAAATACTTTTTTGGCCCACTGAACACAGGTTTGGGATTAAAAAAAAGGAATTTCAATGAGAACCACACAATCTGCAAAATAAATAAATAAACGGAATCACTGCTCCGGACGTTGATGTTGACCTCATTTACTCATATATACACATTTATCAACACACTCTGACATGACGCCAATTGCAGACATGTTCCCCACCCTCAGACACATCCTGAATATACAGTATTTGAATCAACGAAAAAGATTGAAGCTGAAACTGTGTACGGTAAGTCTGGAGAGGTCAAACCCAGTGTCATGAGTTTGTGAAATACGACTTGTGCATTTAGTGCATATGAATCTGTGTCATTGCTCAATCAATGAGTGATGAGGGAATGGAACAAGGGCAGCCGGTCATAAGACAGCAGTCCTCCTCCAACCACAGCAGAGAAGCAGCAGAGACAGAAGTGTGCACATCGGTGAGTGAACCAGTGTTATCGCCAATTCATCTCATTTCAAAGGGGTATCTGCTTATCAAGGAAGTAAGTAAGTAATCTTTATTTCTATACCGCCTTTCATAGACCAGAGTCACAAAGCGGTTTACAATTGTGGGCATCAAGTGTTAAATGTGAGAAAATTAGGGCCGTGTAAAAGATTATTTTGATAATAGATAAGTTGAGCAATTATGCATTTGATCAATCAAGTCAATTAGTTGCTTGAGTCACGAAAGGTCAGTAAATATGGGACTTTTAAACAACTTTGACCAAAACAAAGCTAAAATGATCCCCCTTTCTCCAAAGCGAGATAAAACAAAATTTACTTACGTGATTAATATGTATAGTATATGTGTTTTAAAGTTACTTCTGCAGAGATTACAGCTTTGTTGGAGTCATGAAAGATTCTCACAGTGTTATTAAGTCTATTTATTACAAAACAAATAGTAAATAACTGAATGCCATTCATTGATATACTTGTAACTACCTGGGAGAGAATGATTTAGAATGAATAGTAGGACACAAGCCATATGTGAAAATGTGACATGTCAAGGAGAAAATAACGGTGCAAACAACATTGTCAAGATTGTTGTGCTACTAAATATTATTGTGACGTGTTTTTCTACTTCTGATATTTTCCTCAGTTGTATCCCGCAGATCATTGGGCCTCCTCTACAGCATGGTCAAACTCAGGTCCGTAGTGTTGCTGGTGGCAGTGCTGATGTTTAGGGACGGAGCGAGGGCCTTCATGCCGCTCCTCTCTCTGAGCGGGAACTCCAGCACTCACCAGGACATCACCAGGCGGGCCGTCCTGTGGAAGACTGCGGAAGTGTGCAGGGATATGGCGGCTGCTGACGGACGCCCCTTCAGCCTCACGGTAAAGAATTGATCAGATTTGGTGTTCATTTTGCATTAAAAAAATTACTATAAAATTACTGATACTTTTTTAGCGTTTTTTTTTTCTTTTTAAAATAATGGTGGGAATCCAATAACTTTCTGAAAACATTTATTTGTAAACATTTTAATTAGGATTATTTATGAGACCATATAGTTTATAATTCACTCATGTTTTTATTGTGATTCTGATATCAAAATAAGTAGGTTGGTGAGTGCTTTACTTGGTTGACACGTTAATAGTGAGACAATATTTTACACTACATTTATTACATAATTCATTATGAAATAAAAAGTACCATGTTTTGGCAATGTTGATGTTGTAATACAAAGCAATTATTGTCAGTTTATTATTATCCCACACACATTTTAATTTGAATACGTAATAATGCACAAGATAGTGATGGGAAGTTTTTAGATTTTTGAAAAAAAAGGTGTGGTAAATGCGAAAGTGGCGTAAAAGACTATGATATACTGCATTATTTATCTTCCCCAACCAATCCAATGGATGTTGGAGCTGCAGCAATTTGTGGCTATCACTTTCACTCATTGCTTTTCTGGCCACTCTTCCAAGAGCGTCTGGGATCTAGCACAAAATGGCTATGATTGTGGATATAATTATAGCACATTTTTGTGATATTCAATAATGTAATTCCTATAATCTCAATAATCATAATTTGTGGGTTTTCCAGATTGACAGCTCGCTGACAGTGGAGAAGGTGCAGGCCGCGTGTGCAGGGAACTCCACGGCGGTGCTGTCCACGGTCACGTACCAATCCGCTATTGCCGCCATGTACTTTAGCAACGCACTGGTCGACGTGGTCTACGCCCTCAGCGAGGAGCACCACTTTGATGACGAGTTATTTAAGGGAGGCAGAGAGGTCCTCACCAAAGGTTTGTACACAATTAAAGCTCGGTATCATCACAGAAATAAACAAATATCTATCAGTAGTTGATAATGTGGCTTTACATCCATAGATGTGGCGGCCGTGAAATCCAGTGTCAAAGAAGAGAATTTCATCGCTGGGCGGTTTGCTCTGGGGCGAGCGTGTCACACTCTGCAGGTACAAATACACAGATAACACAAGTTGACAGCCAAAAAATGGTCAGGGGTTTCTCAAATGATTTAGACTAATTTTGGTGTTCTGAGTCCGAATATCACATGCATTTTGCTCTATCAGGTCAACTTTTTGAGATACAGCCATAGTGTTACGGATTACGTACGTCTACGTTATTATGAATTCTCCTTATCAAATTTGATGGAGTAAATAAAAACTGAATGACTTTGGATACGTTGACTTTTATTTCTTGAGGAAAACAGAAAAAACGTCAAGGGTTTCTCAGCTGATGATCCGCAGAAATTTGTTTTTTACGCAAAATCGATTACAAAAAATATTTCTGTAGCAAAAAATCCTGACCTGATTGAGCAAAACCAAGGTCATTTTTGGACTCAGAGCATCAAAATTAGTCTAATTCAGCTGGAAAACCCTGGACTATTTTCTAAAAATATTTTTTTGTTACCCAGTGTAATCAATAAATCAATCAACTTTTATTTGTAGAGCACCTTTCCTAGACAACGTAACACAAAGCGCCTCACAACCCGTATCTCAACAGGCATAAATCATAAACACTCAAATCTACATAAACATGAAAAAATTACAATTAAAATCCCACAGGGCATTAAAAAAAACACACGAGAGTACAAGAATTATTAAAAACATTCAAATCACACATGGGATTAAAATCATAAATAGCCAAAGTGCATCAAAAAAGATCAAATTAAAATCATAGTTACATTTTACGTATGAATACTGGTGGGAAATAAATCTATTGTGATTTGCACTTGCATAATGGTTTGCGAGGGGCAAGTCAGAAATGGCAGCAATGATACACGAGTTCTTGAATCCAGGACACAACCTTGCTTCCAACCAATGCTTCCCTAAAATTGTTGTAGATATTTATCTTTCACTTTTATCTGGTATTGATTTTTGAAGTCTTTTTTGGGGCTCCACCATGAGTGTGTTTCAGTTCAAATTTCAAAAGAAAAACTCTGGCATCTGAAGGGTCATATGTTGGGTGCTGGAACTATTTTGTTTTTATATCACTTTTTTATCACTTCTACCTGCGCACGTATCACACACACACACACTGAAACCACCAGTACATGTCAAACAGCACTTGTTCTTTTGTTTGTGAAGGACTTCTACAGCCACAGTAACTGGGTGGAGCTGGGAAAGACCTCTCCGTACAGCGCCCTCATCATTCCAGAACAGAACCTGGAGAACCTGGCAGGTGACGTCTGTTTGATAGAAATCTGTCTGTGTGTGTGTGACCGACCACATATGTCTTTTTTGTCAGCACTTTTTACGCCCTAATGCACTGGCAAACAAAATTCCAATGTCATTATTGTCACGTTGCAAAAGGAAATCAGCCCAAACTGCAAACTGCAAAATAAATGGCTTTGATAAAAAGTAGAACAAATAAATAATAGTACGTAGTAAACCAAAACAGAGGTGGGATGACAATGATGAAACAGAGAGTGAATGAATACACAGGGTTTACTGTAAAATACAAGACTAAAGAGACACAGGTGAGACACAAGAGGGCGGGGCAGGTAATAAGGAAACAGGAAGTCCAACTAAAGAAGTCACAGGGGGTTAAGAAATCACAAAATCAAAGCAGGAAATAAATCTTACTCAGTACGGGGGCAGAGAGTTATAACTCGATTAAGAATTGGGCTTACAGGACTGAATAACACAGACATGGTTCTTTATGGGGGCTTTGGGCAAAGTGGGGTTAAGTGTCTTGCCCAAGGACACAACGACAGCAGACATCAGTGGCAGAAGGTGTCAAGGTGGGAATTGAACCCATGACCTTTAGGCCTAAAGGCCAATGCTCTACCAACTGAGCTACTGTCGCCCCCTATTTGTAAAGTAGAATCAGAATCAGAATCAGAATCATTTTTATTGCCACGTAAGTAACAGGAGGTCACAGACTAGAAAATTGCTTTGGCTCAGTGCAACAGTCAAAAAGAGATAATAAAAATAAGAATAAAAAACACTTCTAAAGAATAAATTTAAATTTAAAATAGAGTTACAGTTACTATTTACAATATACAAGTGCACATGGTGCACACAATGTAAGGTGACAGCAGTACAGTGAAGTAAAGTGACGTATGATGGGCAGTAAAGTGACTTTATAAAGGGCGGGGGGACAGGTTAAGAAGTGTTCAAGAGTCCAACAGCAGAGGGGAAGAAACTGTTCTTGTGGCGGGAGGTTCTAGTCCTGATGGACCGCAGCCTCCTGCCTGAGGGGAGTGGTTGGAATAGTCCATGTGCAGGGTGAGAGGGGTCGGCTGTGATACGACCAGCCCGGCCTCGAGCTCGGGCGACGTACAGGTCCTGCAGCGATGGAAGGCTGCGGCCGATCACTTCCTCTGCAGAGCGCACAATGCGCTGTAGTCTCTGTTTGTCCCTGACTGTGGCTCCAGCGAACCACACAGTGATGGAGGAGGTGAGGATGGACTCGATGATGGCCGTGTAGAACTGCACCAACATCTGTGCAGGCAGCTTGGCTTTCCTGAGCTGCCGCAGGAAGTACATCCTCTGCTGGGCCTTCTTGATGAGGGAGCTGATGGTCGGCTCCCACTTGAGGTCCTGGGTGATGGTGATGCCCAGGAAACGGAAGGACTCCACAGAGGTGATGGGGGAGTCCATCACGGAGGGTGGGGGTGGGGGGACAGTGCTCTTCCTGAAGTCCACAATCATCTCCACTGTCTTCTGGGCGTTCAGCTCCAGGTTGTTACCACTGCACCAGGACACCAGCCGGTCCACCTCCCTCCTGTAGGCGGACTCATCGTTGTTGGAGATGAGTCCAATAAGGGTGGTGTCGTCCGCGAACTTGATCAGCTTCACGGAGTCGTGGCTGGAGGTGCAGTGGTTGGTGTACAGGGAGAAGAGCAGGGGAGAAAGAACACAGCCCTGTGGGGCTCCTGTATTTATAATCCGAGAGTCTGAGACATTCTTCCCCAGACGCACTCGCTGCTTCCTGTCCGTCAGGAAGTCAGTGATCCACCTGCAGGTGGAATCGGGCACGTTGAGCTGGGAGAGCTTGTCCTGGAGCAGGGATGGCAGGATTGTGTTGAAGGCAGAGCTGAAGTCCACGAACAGGACCCTGGAGTAGGTCCCCGGGGAGTCCAGGTGCTGTAGGATGTGGTGGAGGGCCAGGTTAATGGCGTAGTACAATAAATATAAATATGCAGTACATCATAATACATACTGTATATTTGTATGGTTTTTGTCTTTACTTCTGTGGTCTTTTGTGTTTAATATGGACATCTGATTTGAAGATTAAAGAGTACAAAAGGGATGGTTCATATTTTCATGTTTTAATATAATATTCTTTCTTCTGACTGATTATTCTTTAGGAACAAGTGTGAGGACATGTCAGAACTGTACTAACGGGGACTGTACCAACAACATCTTGCCTGATGTGCTGCAGCAGGGCCTGCTCACCTCCGGATACTTCAACATATTCTCCTCAGAAAAACCTGCAGGTTCTTTCAGTTTTCTTGACGGTTTAAAGCTGGGGTACCTAACTTTCCAACCAATGTACCGTCCATGTGACTAGTATCTCGATCTAGTCTTTTGCTAGGTTTTAGATCTTTAGACCAGCCTTTTCAGACAGAAAAGTGGAACAGAGAAGACTTTACTCATTATAAGTTTCTTACATCAGTATGACGTGTTCTGATTTGTTCACAGTATTTGTTAATACAGTCAATCCTGACAAAATCACATGGACAAAAGACATAGTTCAGTCATTCTTTAATACTTGGTTGCCTTTCCAAGGAGACATGTCTGATGAGAACAGAGCACAGTTCAGTGCACAGAAGTATAGAAGGAGACATCTCCACTTCCACACAGTCACAGCGTCACAACAAGACCTTTGGTATTTAGCATATCAATCAAAGAAGCAGTGGCCAGGCCTAGTCTAGTCCCATCTGCATATAACCCCCGTGTCCTGGCTGGAGCTAACAGTGAATACAATAATATTTAGCCACATATTACTCTATTACTTGAATTACATATTACTACATTAAAAAGATAAGTTAAAAACATTCCAATCACAGTATTTTACATTACAAGATTGTTATCCTTATTTTTATTTATTTATTGCATAGTACAATTTCAAATAATTGTAGTCTTGTGACGCAAATGAAAAGGAGCAGAAAGAAGAGGATAAAAAAATTAAGATGAAGATAAAGATCATTTGTTCTCATACATGTGGATATATGGAAACCTTTTATTTATTATTATTTGGGACAAAAAATTATAACGTGTTAGTTACCCCCAGCATTGCAATTGCATTTTTGTTCAGTGGCATTATTTATTTTATTGTCAGTCAGTGTGCCCCAGGGCAGCTGTGGCTACAGCAGTAGTTTATCACCACCGTGTATGGAGTGAATGAATAATGACACATGTGAAGCGTCTTTGAGTGTCCAAAAAAGCGCTATATAAAACCGATGCATTATTATTATTATTATTATTATTCTCTGCAGGTAAATGTAGTCATGGAGGGTCTTTTGATAAAACCCGGACCAGCGATGCCACTGGGGGCATCAGTAAGGACACTCTGACCTCCAGTCATGGAAGTCTCCATCCACAAGCCGCCACCCTGGCTGTGAACGCCACTGTGGAGCTGCTGGAGGACATCAGGCTGGCTGTGGGAGACAAGGACTTTCTCAGGTTCATGTCCAATCTATTTCTTTTGTACTTAAAGCTCAGGTACCTAACTTGATGGAACTGTAAAAATAGAATCCAGCAAGGTGTGGTTTTCTCATTGATCTACTCAGGGACAACAGGTGTGAAGTAGTGCAACCTGGTACAATGCATTCCTTCGTTGGCCAATATTTTATTTTTAAGACTATTTGTCTTGGAACAAACTGAATACAAAAAATGTAGGTATCACATTTTTAATTTTAAAGGAGCAGTATGTAAAAATCTGGCCAAAAGTGGAACTGAAACCTTTTCCCACTCTCCCTGACTCAGGTGGCCAGTGGGGGCAGGTCCCGGCTCAAAAGTGGCCAAAAGGACGTGCAATGACATGCTTGCAATACCACCCCGGGCCGATGGGGGTGGACCCGGAAATAGAATTAGCCAATGCTAACATATAGCATTGGCAGACCTCTCGAAAACGTCTTTACAGGATGGACCAAAAGTTGGCTCTTGGCCCAAAGCTCCGTTCCACATGTGTGTCAATGCTGAGGGGGGTGATTTTTTTGGTCCACTCTAGTTTACTCGCTGTGAAGTCTCTCGTTCAAATGAATGGAGCTGCGCCGGCTGACGCATGCACAAATGCGTTTTTTTCACAATTTTCTTGTGGGCGGGCTCACTCGCGGCCATTTTGGATAGCTCCAGTAGAGCACATTTTTTGGCCCATTAGTTAGAACGGCGGAGATAGGCGTGACTTTGTCCGTTAATATATACAGTCTATGATGCAGACGAATCCAGCCGGGACCATAATATCTGAATAGACAAGAGTCTTGTCAAAAGCAAATCTACAACCAACACCTTTTTCACTAAGGCCCGAATTGAAATTCTGGTTTTATTTTATGTTTTGTCATAAAATGATTTGAGAACCATAACGAGCATGCTACTTTACCATTGAGATTAGCCAGACGTTGTGAGTTCTGGCAACCCGGATCACGGACTTTCTGATTGGTAAAACAGTGGAGGGCGGGACATTGAAATGAAAATAATAACAAGTTTTCAGGGCTTTAAAACTAATTTAGAAATTCAAATATCTCGGCTGAACTACTTTTGTCAGTTAAAGAAGTATTGGAAAAGAAAAGGGTTTATGATTTCCTTTTGTCATACCGAGGCCATTTAATGATGAATTGACACAAAAATCTAACATATTGCTAGTTTACCACATATATATAGATGAATAGATTCAAATGCATTAGAGTTGGGTCTGTCTGGATGGTTGAATATGCTGTTTTATCACAGTTGAAGTAGTTTGTATTGAAATATGTTGCTGTGGTCTCTGCAGGCTGATGGGTCTGTCCCAGTCCACTGTGCTGTGCTTCGTCATTGATACCACTGGCAGCATGTCCGATGATATCGCAGAGGCAAAACGAGTGTCTTTTGAAATCATTGACCGTAAAAGAGGAACCCAACAGGAACCGTCTGCTTATATTCTAGTGCCATTCAATGACCCAGGTACAAAAGTGTTTTACTCATCAGATATTGCGGAACCTGACCCATATTTTGTACCGTGGACCCTAGTTATATCTGTGTGACTGCTAAACATAATTATTTGAAGCACTGTACGTCTTGGTTTTACAGATCTTGGTTTTAAAAAAAAAGAAAAAAAAGAAACAGTCTTCTGTCTGTGACATTATTACTTCAGACAAAGATGTTTAGAGGTACTGTAGTTGTTTACAGTACAAAATATGGGCCAGGTCCACGTTATGTTTCTTCATTCTTAAACATAGCTATGAAATGATCATGTGTGTGATGCCTGCAGGGTTTGGACCTCTGGTAAGGACCACAGACGCAGACAAATTCAAAGCTGAAATCAACAAACTCTCTGCAAGTGGAGGAGGGGACATCCCCGAGAAGTGCCTGTCTGGGTTACAGGTGTGCACACATGAGGCGCTGGAATCTGAATGTTTTGTGGGACATTGTTATGCATTAGATCACTAGATCACTCTTGATATTATATTCTTTTTCTTCTTTAATTTACAGCTGGCCCTGACGGCTGCGCCCCCTTCATCTGAGATCTTTATCTTCACTGATGCTCCTGCCAAGGACGCGGATCTGAAAAGTACTATAAATGCTTTGATCGAGAGCACCAAGTCAGTGGTAAGAGGACACATAATTCAGCAGTGATGCACATTACATCACTAAAGCATTAGCTAAAGCTGGCTACAGACTACAGAAGTGTTTGTCTCATTAGATGTTAAGTCAGGATACAGACCAAAGACATTAGGATAATCTGAAAAGATTTTCTGTCTCTGTATACTCTTGCAAGTCCTGTAATAAGGACATGGCTGCATCCAAATTCAACACCTACAGTACGTCTCTGCCCTTTATCTAATTTTAAATATAAAATATATATATTAAATATCAATCAATATTTTATTTGACTTATTCAAAAACATTTATTTAGTTTACTTGAAAAATCCTGGACTAACATTGGGCCTCATTCACGAATAACTTCGTAAGAAACTTCTTAAATTTCTTCTCAAGTCGTTCTTAAGTAGATTTCTAAGAAGACCCTACGTGGGATTCATCAACGCGCTCGTAAGGCGCTGAATTGTTCGCAGCTGTTCTCTTAGATTGATGAATGCCATTTCCTCGTAAGTACAGCGCGCGTGCCCGGTGATTCATTAGCATAGGTACTTAGCATAGGTAACCGCCCATTAATGCCCATATAAGGGACTACAGGGCCGTGTGCAGACGCCAGAGGAAACAGCAACAGGCCTAAAGCAAAGAGTTACGCGGAGCAAAAGAGTCACCCTTTTTTCTTCTTTTGCCAGATAAATAAATAAATAAAGTTATAAAATTTTGACTTAAAAGTCGAAATATTATGAGAATAAAGTCGAACTAGCAAAATTATGAGATTAATCTAAGAATATGATGAGATTAATCTCAAAATGTTATGAGCTTAATTTAAAAATATATTATGTATTATTTTAAAGATGAATCTCAAAATGTTTTGAGATTAATCTCAAAATATTTTGGACCCTGGGAGGAGATCCAGCGCGGACCAGCGCTGAGACCAATGCAGACCCGAGGAGAGACTGGAGTGACCAGCACACAGAAACCAGAGCGGACAGGAGAGACCGCATAGACTGGAGTGACCTGACTGGAGAGACCGGTGCGCAGAGACCAGCGCGGACCGAAGAGAGACCGCATAGACCAGACTTGAGAGACCAGCGCGGACCCGTATGGATCCAGGAGCATGCAGCACGGACCCGTATGGAGAGAGACCAGTGCAGACCCGTCTAGAGCCATGGGAGAGACCAGTGAAGACCCGTCTAGATCCATGGGAGAGACCAGTGAAGACCCGTATAGATCCATGGGAGAGACCAGTGCAGACCCGTATAGATCCATGGGAGAGACCAGGGCAGACCCGTATAGATCCATAGGAGAGACCAGTGCAGACCCGTATAGATCCATGGGAGAGACCAGTGCAGACCCGTAAAGATCCATGGGAGAGACCAGTGCAGACCCGTATAGATCCATGGGAGAGACCAGTGCAGACCCGTATAGATCCATGGGAGAGACCAGTGCAGACCCGTATAGATCCATAGGAGAGACCAGCGCAGAGACTCAGCGCGGACCCCGTAACCTCCTGCAGCAGCATATATGCCGTTGTTCTGTGACCCGTGGATAAAGAAATTCCCCCTATAAATAGGAAGGGGTCACTAATACACGGCAGATTTCCAATGTATTTGATAAAGCGTTGGCACATTTCATTTCAAAATGAATAAAAAAATAGGCCAGATCTGCAGTGAAAAAGGCGGTATATAAATAAAGATTACTACAAATAAATAAATACATACATCGATATGACGGACATATCACTGGAATGTTGTGTTTTATTGAACTTCATAACACCAGCGTGCGAACATGTCGGCACTGAATGCGTACGAGTGCTCCTGAGGACTCGTAGGATTTGTACTTGCCCAAGAGAAATTCTGGTTACGAGAAAAATTCGCGAATGCCACTTTCTTCGTAAAAACCTCGTAAGTAGGATTTACGTACAAATCTGTTCCTAAGAACCGTTCGTGAATGAGGCCCATTCTCTCCTCAATGTCAATTGCATTGGACAAGGAAGGAGGTTTAATATGAATGCAGCCAGTGAATGTAATGAACAGCAGCAGTTTCCTGTAAGGGCTCTGGGAGCTGCCAATCAACACTGCTTGAACACTGTTCACTGTGGGTCTGGTTTTTCCAGTGCAGTTTGTTGTTTTGGACACAGATATGATGCATTATGAAGTGCTCAGCTTTGCAGACATCTGTTGTGCACAGTACATTGCAAACAGCCGAATAATTGCCTTTTGCAACAATCTCCTGGTTGGTTGTCCTTATTTGTTCTGTAGCAGCTTGATAGCTTGTAGAACAAACTAGCAAATTGTATAGCAATTCTGATTTGTTTGTATGCTGTTTACATATGTACAGTGCCTTGCGAAAGTATTCGGCCCCCTTGAACCTTTCAACATTTCGCCACATTTCAGGCTTCAAACATAAAGATATGAAATTACAAATTTTTGTCATGAATCAACAACAAGTGGGACACAATCGTGAAGTGGAACGAAATTTATTGGATAATTTAAACTTTTTTAACAAATAAAAAACTGAAAAGTGGGGCGTGCAATATTATTCGGCCCCTTTACTTTCAGTGCAGCAAACTCACTCCAGAAGTTCAGTGAGGATCTTTGAATGATCCAATGTTGTCCTAAATGACTGATGATGATAAATAGAATGCACTTGTGTGTAATCAAGTCTCCGTATAACTGCACCTGCTCTTTGATAGTCTCAGGGTTCTGTTTAAAGCGCAGAGAGAACCATGAAGACAAAGGAACACACCAGGCAGGTCCGAGATACTGTTGTGGAGAAGTTTAAAGCCGGATTTGGATACAAAAAGATTTCCCAAGCTTTAAACATCTCAAGCAGCACTGTGCAAGCAATTATATTGAAATGGAAGGAGTATCAGACCACTGCAAATCTACCAAGACCCGGCCGTCCCTCCAAACTTTCATCTCAAACAAGGAGAAGACTGATCAGAGATGCAGCCAAGAGGCCCATGATCACTCTGGATGAACTGCAGATAACTACAGCTGAGGTGGGAGAGTCTGTCCATAGGACAACAATCAGTCGTGCACTCCACAAATCTGGCCTTTATGGAAGAGTGGCAAGAAGAAAGCCATTTCTCAAAGATATCCATAAAAAGTCTTGTTTAAAGTTTGCCACAAGCCACCTGGGAGACACACCAAACATGTGGAAGAAGGTGCTCTGGTCAGATGAAACAAATCGAACTTTTTGGCCACAATGCAAAACGATATGTTTGGCGTAAAAGCAACACAGCTCATCACCCTGAACACACCATCCCCACTGTCAAACATGGTGGTGGCAGCATCATGGTTTGGGCCTGCTTTTCTTCAGCAGGGACAGGGAAGATGGCTAAAATTGATGGGAAGATGGATGGAGCCAAATACAGGACCATTCTGGAAGAAAACCTGTTGGAGTCTGCAAAAGACCTGAGACTGGGACGGAGATTTCTTCCAACAGGACAATGATCCAAAACATAAAGCCAAATCTACAATGGAATGGTTCACAAATAGACGTATCCAGGTGTTAGAATGGCCAAGTCAAAGTCCAGACCTGAATCCAATCGAGAATCTGTGGAAAGAGCTGAAGACTGCTGTTCACAAACGCTCTCCATCCAACCTCACTGAGCTCGAGCTGTTTTGCAAGGAAGAATGGGAAAGAATTCCAGTCTCTTGATGTGTAAAACTAATAGAGACATACCCCAAGCGACTTGCAGCTGTAATTGCAGCAAAAGGTGGCGCTACAAAGTATTAGCGCAAGGGGGCCGAATAATATTGCACGCCCCACTTTTTGATTTATTAAAAAAGTTTAAATTATCCAATCAATTTCGTTCCACTTCACGATTGTGTCCCACTTGTTGATTCTTGACAAAAAATTTAATTTTTATATCTTTATGTTTGAAGCCTGAAATGTGGCGAAATGTTGAAAGGTTCAAGGGGGCCGAATACTTTCGCAAGGCACTGTATATGTACATATAACTATGACTATTGTTGTCACATCTGGTAATATACTCACAAAAAAGAATGATTGAAGTTGTGTTTCTATAACAAACACAGAAAATCACCCTTGGAATGAGAAACAAGATCGAACAAATGTACAAAATTGTTTTTTCTTATTATTGGTGCAATCTGGAATCCTCGATTATGATGTGAAATATTGGATTTCATTGCTGCACAAAAACAGATTAACAACAACAATGTGTTAGTTTGAGTTTGATGTGTACTTCTTGTTCTTGTTTGTGTGTTGCAGGTGACCTTCATGTTAACAGATGTCATATCACGGCGCAGGAGGAGTGGGGAGAGCAGAGCACCGCGGGCCATGAGCCAGGCCGACGCCCAGCTGTACCGGGACCTGGCCAAAGCCTCCGGGGGGCAGGCCATCGAGGTCACCAAGAGTGACCTGTCCGCAGCCACCACCGTCATCGAGGACTCCTCCACCAGCGCAGTGGTGAGCTCAGAGCCACTGAGTCTTCACTTCCATCCACAACAATATATATTATGGAAATAATGTGAAATTGTTTTATTTTTTATCAGGTTAATGTTTTCCAAGTGGTGAGTCCAGGAAAACCAGAGAAATTCAACTTTACTGTGGACGGATCCATACAAAACATGACTTTGTACGTCACTGGCACAACATCTCTCACCTTCAATCTCTCCAGTCCTTCAGGTAAAAACGTTTTGGTTCAAAAAGTTACAAAAAATAAGTTTATTAATGTCATGAAGTAGGCTTAAAGTATCTTGTGTAAATGTGTATGTATGTACAAAAAGTTCAGAATTGATTTGTACATGTGACCTGGTGACAGATATGTAAAAAGAAAATATTACATACTGCCCCTTTAATTGCCGTACATTTGGATTGTCTTAAAACACAATTTGCCAATGGGACAAAGATCAAATTAAAAGATGATCGGATTAAATGTATAATTGCAACTGCACCTGATAAAAGACTGAGCTGCATGTGCCATAAACGTCCCCAAATTTAGTTTTTTAAGTCAAACAAAATGTATTAGATTCATACTTCCTTTACTCTATATTTTCTGCAGTGAGAAATGTTGTAAGTTAATAATCAAATGTTCCTTCTGTCTTCCCCCTTCTGTTTTCTGCAGGTGTCTCTCAGAGCTCCACTGAGACCAGCGGACCTCTGGCTTCAATGACCACAGCTGGAAACCTCCGCCGTCTGAGCTTCAACGCCGACAACCAAACAGGATTGTGGGAAATTGAAGTCAACTCCAACGACCCTTATTCTGTCAAAGTCATAGGTCTGTGGTTTGAGTTAGATGCAGAGGATAAAGCTGGCACAAAGATGGAAACATGTATTTTCTTTTAAGATAAGAGAAACATTATTGTCCCAAAGGAAATGAGTGAGAAACAGTGCTACACAGATCTGCATCCATAAATAAGAATGAAAATAAAAAGGATTATTACAGGAATAAAACATTGACAGAAGTGCAGCAGCGCTTTGACGTCGCTGTTGGGTCCAATTCCACGTCAAAATAAATAATAGGTCCTGGATTTAAAGCAATCAAAAATGAATAAATGTTATATCTAAATGAACTATTAGATATTTTTGTTTAAAGCTGGAGTACTTAACTTGTGTTTTGCATATTCATCTCTGTGAGTCACAATCTGTCATTATTGCCAATTTTTGAGCGACCTGTGCAGAAATGTAGAAGTGTAACTGGATTCTTTTTGCTTGTTCATAACAAAGAAACCTTAACTGTTATGATCTGAAAAATACAGGAGAATTTATTATGTTCCTCATAATAAAACATGCTTGTCCATATGAAAAAGAGAGGACCACCCTCGGCCCTCTCTTTTTCATGTCATAAAAATATATCAAAAGGTGTAAGAGGCCAAAACATAAACGCATGTTAAAACTAATGATAGAAGACATGCACTCCAGCTTTAACTTTCAAAGTTTACATAATATTGCCTCAGTTTTCTCCTTTTTTTTTCATTCATAATATTCAATTTATTTTTGTACAGCCCTAAATGACATCAGTAGTTATCTCAGAAAACTTTACAAAATGTCGTCAAAACAATCAGAGAATCAAGCAGTTCAAACACAAGAAACGCAATTAGAAAAAAACACATACAGCCGTAAAGGGCGGATGACCAATGTCCATAACAATATCCTTCTCCCATAATAAACACATTTTGTTTATTTTTGTTTTCCCACTATGCTCCCCTTGGCCAAAAAATGTAAAAGAAAACAAAGAAAAAATAAAATAAAAGACACAAGCAAAAAAAATATAAACAAAGTGAAAATCATTATATAGAAAAATAGAAAAACGATTTGATGACTGTTTCTATAGATATATATTATTTACCAGTATGACATCAAAATGATTAAATAAGATAACAGTGCAATGTGTTCTGTTACTGCTTTCATTTAATAGACATATACATTTAAATGTCTCTGTCATAAGCGGTAAACAATAATCCATTCTCTCTCCGTTCGTTTCTCGCACAGGTCAGAGCTCTGTGAACTTTATCTATAACTTAATCGAACCCCATGAAGGAGCACATGGAGACTACAGCCTGAAGGAGGGACGTCCTCTCACTGGTAAGAACAAACTCGCTCACATTATCTGTAAACCGCTAGATTATTATTATTATTATTATTATATATGTACTATGTCTGAACTATACTGCAAAAATGCTCTTTTAGCATGATTCAAATACTTTTTATTGTCATATGAGTGTATTTTGTTTTGTCTTTGAAACAAGATTTGCCAAGAATGGTCAAGCAAGTGGGAAATATTTGCTCATTCCAAGTGACAAGTTGCTTTTGTCAGTCATGGTACTATTTGTCAATGGGACGTCAAGAAAAATGCAGCCCTTTCTCATAGTGTGTTGAGAAGTGGGTTGTATCTATAAAAAAAACTAAAATGCCTTTAAATGATCAAAAACTCTTATGGTTTTGACAGCATTGATATAATATTATTGTGCAAATATATTTTAAAACAAGCATGTGCTGGTACACTGGGGTAGTCTTGCACAGTTTTTCCAATGTGGTTTTACTGCAAATTGCAAATAAATTCTTGTATCTTGTACCTAAAAATACAATGTATAGTATATGAATGTTACAGCTACCACAGCATGCAAATGACACTATAACACTTTCAATTATCCTGTTATTTCATTTACAGCATGTCCTTTTCCCCTTGCTTCATGTCCTTGTGTTCTTGTTCTCCTCCTCACAGGCGGAAACGCTACAGTGTTGGTGACTGTTACAAGTGACGCAGTGAAAATCACAGAGATCACACTGTTCGACAGCGCGGGGCCCACTGAGCTCAAAGGGACAATGCTGGTCTGTCATATCAGATATACAGTAATGACCTCAAATGGCAAATATAAAAACAACTTTGTTCATAATATTTGCTTCTCCCCACAGCCACAGAGCGATGGGAACATTGTGGTGACCTTCAGTAACATCCCAGCTGGAGACTTTGTGCTCCGTATAAAAGGAGAGGGCAGCGCCACCTCCAGGGCGACGCCAACAAGTTTCCAGCGACAGGCTTCCACTCAACTCAAGCCCTCGAGTATCTCTGTCACCGTAAGATTCTTTTGTACATAACAAACTTTAGTTTCATTGAAAATGTGATAGAAAAGGGTGCTTGGGAAAGTTAGAAACTTTTTGTATCTATTTTTAAAATAAAAAAACTATTATGCACGATCACAAAGAAACTTATTTGGATAGTAGTAGTGGTAGTGGTGGTAGTAGAGGATAGCAGTAGAATATTTCTCAATTTGATTCAACAGTCAATCATCCCAAACCAATTACAAATACAGACTGTGTTCTTTGTGAATCCGTAAATATAATTCAAAAATGAAAGATACAAATTTGACTGCAAATGACAAAACATTTCTCATCTGGCTTTTATTTGCCATTGCTTGAGAGAGGCATGAGAAGCAGCTTCTTAATTACATTTATTTGTGTTTAGCTCTAAATCACAACAGTGGTTGTCTCACAGGACTTTACAAAGTTGTTGATTCATCAATAACAGATCAGAGAATCAACGGTTTGAACAAAGGAAATGCAATAATAACAGGCGCAGATTTATGATCAAAGTCAACACATGTTAATACATGTGCATAGATGTTCATATGTCCCTAAATGCCCTGGATCATCACTGACCTCAGACGCTCCTGCATCAACAAGACTCAAAAAAATAAAATAAAAAGAAGTAAAGAAACCTTGGGGAGGCTCACACAGAGAGAGAGCAGACAGACAGGCTATATCCAGAACTTGGCCAGATTCATCATCCCTTCATTGTCCTTTTGTGATTTGTTGTATTTTCTCTGTCCTTGGCAATGTTGCATTCAGATACAATCCTGTGTGAAATGTGCCATATTGTAGAAAAAAATGACAGAGGCAGCAGCATTCTCAGGTATTTGCACCTTTAGTTTATTTCCAAGCCTTTTCAGACAGAACAGAAGAAAACACAGCCTTATATATGATGTGAAGCAATGTGCATCAGAAATAGTCAGACCAGAGATGCCAGACCATCATAACACTGAGAACAGACAATCCAAATTTAACCAAGGTCTGCATTGCCTTACATTCATTTAATCTTATTCTTTGAATATTGCTCATGTGTGTCCTGGCTCTGTTTAAACATGCTGGTCAGATTCCACACTATGAGTAAATTATCTTCTTCTCACATTAAGGCCCAAGTGAACAGCTCCTCCATCGAGCCGGGCTCCTCGCTCTCCGTTCCCTTCACAGTTGCCTCCACTTCCAACGGGGCGGTGAACCAAAATGCGTCTGGGACGATCACGGTCAAGGCCCAAGACGACCGCGGTTACACCTCCAGCCCAACGACCAGCGTCACCTTGAGCCAGGGCACGGCCAGCAGCGTGGTCACCCTCGCCGTCCCGTCCACGGCTGCAACAGGCACAGACGTGACCCTCACCATCACCGCTCAGGACTCCTCTGCCTCCGACATCAACTTCACCGTGCTCCGCTTTTCTGTGGCTGCGAAGGTGAGAGCGACGTCTGTCTGTTATCACTGACAGCGCTGCATGGGCTTCTGATAGAAAAGAGGAAATTCCTCAGTAATTTTTTTTTTTTTTTTTATTACTTAAAAACTTCAGATTCACTGAGATTAATTTTAACTGGTCACGCCATGATTCATGATTTGATTTTCGTAGATGATTAAACATGCCATGCCTACCCATTCACTCATTTATTTTGACTATAAACAAGTGTCCTATAGCTACTAAAACTTGATGGAGTCAAATGAATAAATCCATGAAATGTGCTTTGAGAACTATATCACAAACAAAATACACATATTAGCCACAACACTGTATAAACTGCAGGGTTCAAAGAACTAGAAAAAAGCAGCGGCTTATAGTCCGGAAATTACGGTACTCTTGTTTTACAATTATGTTTTGTATTATCATATAATTCCCCAGTGTGTTGCTCTGATGCCACAGTGTATGTGTCTGTATGTGCAGGTGACAGACGTGAAGCGGCCAGTGTGTGAGGTGGTCACTTCAGGAGACTGCTCCTCCTCCGTCTGCTCGTCCGCTCAGTGGGGGCTGTCCGCCAACATCAGCGACGGCGTGAATGGAACGGGCATCGACAGTGTGGCCTTGAAGCAGGGCACTGGGACCCTCAACATCAGCACCACTGCATCAGGAGGTGAAACCATCACTGTGGCCACGTACACTGCCTCCTGCTGTTCGAAGAGCGTAGAGCTGAAGATTGTGGATAAAGTTGGGAATGTGCGGCTGTGCAGTGGCGAGTTCAAAGTGGCCACGACCGCGGCTCCAGCCGTGACCAACACCACGACCAACTCCACAGCTGCTGGCCTGCATACAGTCAGTGTCCGGCACTCTCTGTGGGTCAGTCTGCTGCTGCCTGTAGTGTGGTGGTACTGAACAGGGGGTATTATCACAGACTCTAGGAATGGACAATTCTAACCAGGCTCGTTATGAAGACCAATATGGAAGTGCTCAAGAGTTCACATTGATCGGCTTCTTTTGCGATAAGAAAAACACGACAGGTGATGTCAGCTCTGTCAGTCCACTTCTACTACAGTCTACATGGTTTTATGAAAAAATCTGACTTTTGGGACCATGTCAAAACTAAAGTGAATAAGTATACACTTTAACCATGTTATAGTGAACATAGAATTTTTATGATTTTAAGCATAAAAATTACCAACTAACTTAAGCATTTTAAGTTGGTTGGTCCTTATCTTGTTAAGCAGCTCTTGTCCAAAAAATAGAATGAAGTCACCTGCATAAGCTCTACATATGAAAAGATAAACTTTGTTGATCTCACAATGGAGATATGTACATGCTATACTTGATTTTACATGTGTCACCAAACAAATTAATATAATACACATTGACAAATACTAAATGCAATAAAAGTGCAAGACCCCATTTTTCGATAATGCTAAGTGAAGTTTGCAGGTTTGTTGACAAACACAAAAACAAGTGATTTATTTCTATTCCAGTTTCAATGTCGCCAGATTTGAGTATATGTCTTAATTTAAATGTACCTTGAATGTAAAAATGAGAAGATTTCAGCACTGCTTGTTTAAGCACATATATTTATCGTCGTTATAATAATAATAATAATGCATCGGTTTTATATAGCGCTTTTTTGGACACTCAAAGACGCTTCACATGTGTCATTATTCATTCACTCCATACACAGTGGTGATAAACTACTACTGTAGCCACAGTACAGTTTTCAATCGGGGTCTGATAAATATGGGAATCTTCATTTGTCAGAAATATGTACAAAGTTTGAAATAAAGTTTACAAATACTCTAGTGGTTTAATGCCTACATTTTTATTTATTCATTTTGAAAAACATGAGAACCATAAACACAAGGGCAATAAAAATACAACAAAAAGTGGAAGAACTCCAAATAACCTCCAGCAGCAATGATGGCACTTTAGAGAACCAAGCAGACTTCATACACAAGATCCAGCAAAGCAACAGCTGTTGGAAGATACAAGGGAACGGTCAAATCAAACATTGGTCCTTTCAACGGTCACTTTAACAATTTACCACAAAATCAAAACAGCAATTTAAAAACCTGATTGTTTCAAATGAACCAGTAACACTGAAAACAGTCACCTCACCGTAAAGAAAAACTTAAAAACAATTATTACACAGGATTTCTCCCTGTATTATCACCAGCATCAAAGTGCATCACTACAAAGAGTGGGTTTGAGTGTCTGCATCTATGACACAGACACTGTATTATAGATGCACAAACTTCATTAAAGAATCAGATAAGTTCCTGGTTTCCTTGCACATATTCATGTCAGTTATGAAACAGGTTCTGTAAGAAACATACGTTAGTAATAATTAATAATACATTTACAATACCCCATTTGTTACTCTTTTAAACAGAGCAGAGCACTAGCCTCCAGTTAAACACAAGTCAGACTGGATCTATCCCTGGGACCTACAGAAATAGTATGTACTTCAGTTTTTCTGTGATCCTTGGATAAGATTACAGCTTTATAGACATGGCATTATTACATCTGTGCCGCATTTATCTTGCCTGGCAAACTACTTCTGCAAGAAATGGAATGAACTCCTTCATACATTTTATTATGCAACTTGGCCTCTATACTCTTGAGATATTTTTATGTGAATAATATACCGATATCTCATTGACTTTTGCTATTGTATGAATGCATTTGTGCAGAGTTGGGGTATTCATTTTAATCACAGCAAATGTTTCCTTCATGAGCTAAATCATAAATGTTATTTCACCTCAGTGGTTTGCCAAGGGTCATTCCTTCCTTTGGGGCCTTTTCCCCATTTGAAACGTGACTTGCATTTTTATAAAGTGCTATTTTCTATGACAATCCTAATTACTCCTGTCTCTCAAACTCATGGATACAAATTTG
Source organism: Knipowitschia caucasica (assembly GCA_964034765.1). Taxonomy (NCBI): domain Eukaryota; kingdom Metazoa; phylum Chordata; class Actinopteri; order Gobiiformes; family Gobiidae; genus Knipowitschia; species Knipowitschia caucasica. Next base: position 30,491,144 of record OZ035825.1, on the reverse strand, counting down.
CCCGAGATGTTTTGGAGCCATTGACTAATCATCATAATGAAAAAAGCTACCATTACAGATAAATCGCTACAGCTTGTTGCAAAAGCATGTGAGAGAGCATACAAATTATGACAGTATTTTCATGGCAAAACTCAATACTGAACCTGTTGATGTGACCTCAAAACATTGGTCCAACAGAACTGCAAGCTAACACATTCCTTCATTGTCAAATAAGGGTCTGGAAAGTAGAGGAAAAAGTGCAAAAATGCAGTTTTAAGTTCAAATGGGAGGAACACAGTTTACATTAACCGAAGTGGTAAGAGTTTAGCCCTGTTGCTTGACAGCCTGATGATATGATTGATTACAGGAATATTTTGGTAATAATTGAATGTTATGGTTAACTAAATGCATTGGAAGTTTCAGTCTTTTACACTAAAACTGATTTGGTCGACCTATTTGGATGGGATGATACACAATCGCATGCAGAGGCACTGAGTTGAGTGTGTAGGCCTATGGTTCCAGTATATTCTCTGGGCATGCTTACAGTTCACGTCCTATCAGGCTATAGACCAAATATAAAAAGTTGGCACTCGCTTTTTCATACTGTACCAATCCATTCATATTACAGTATTTACAAAAGTACCACGGAATACACATGTGATGAAGATTCCATGCAACACTGATTAGAGTGCATCCCAATGTTACACCGATGGTTTATGTCGGTACTGTAAAGAAACAGCTTGTGACAACTGAAGTATTGGCAGAGGTTCAAGTACCCATCCTTAACTCTACTAAAGAACAAGACTAAGAATGCCCTTACACCTGTCTGTGATCATTTAGGCTTTTTTTGCACAATGACATCAAATAATACTTGCCCACATATTCAGTTTTGGGGAAAAAAACTGTATAAAACATTTTAAACAAAGCAATCTTCACAAGATAAATCACCCCATAACAAAAAAGCATTACAAGTATGTATCTACAAATGTTCCAACTTCTCTAATGTATAAACATTCAAGTGTTAATTTGACTAGTGCTCTCACTGAAATGTGTTAACTGTCGAGGTATAAAACACAGCAGATACATAAGTATCCGTGCTTTTTCCGAAAGTAAGACAGATAGTCGGGGATACCTGAGGACTTCTTAACAATTGTAATAATATTGCATCCTTTTATAGAATTGATTCAGACTCATTGCAATCTGATCAGTTGGCTTCTTTAATGGCAAAAAGATCAGATAATGTGGCTATATTTCCAATAATTGATCTAACACTACTGTAATCCACGTCCATCTCGTTCTATTCAGTACCAATTTCAACAGTCTTCAAATACTGTGTGTAGTAACTCGTGAATGAAAAGAGAGCACACTTAACAGTCATATATTTGGGCACATTGTAGGCATTATTAATAATAAGAGTACCACCGTTAACGTGGCATTAAGGCAACTACTAAGTTAAATAAGCTATTCACAAATGATAGCTCAGAAGGGGATGTAAATATTATCAGCTGGACTTAAAACACAAGTTGGAAGGCGGCCGAGATGACCAGCTGCCAATGGATTTAATGACACAAATGAAGACTTCTAAGTGTGTTTCAATTGCAGTGGAGGTGTCTGGGCAGAAAAGTGGATCTAATTAAGCTACAGAAGAAAGAGCTAAGTAAGAATGAAGTGCTGTGAAGTCTTTACTCGGCCAGTTCAGCCAGCTCACTGACGGAGGACTGGACGTGGTTGGAGAGAGAGTTGGGAGCCAGGGTGGAGGATTGAGGGCCACCAGAGGGGACAGGGTCAGGCAGGGTCAGTGTTTCTGGGGCAGACTTCTTGCGTGGTCGGTCCTTGGGCAGAGAAAGAGACTCGGGGGCGTCCGTGCACATGGGGGTGGAGGGAGCACTGGCAGACCCCGTCAGAGCACAGGACGACAGAGAAGTCTCACTGATGGAGATGGACGGAGGAAACATCCCAATTTTCTGGTTGGTGGCCTCCTGTATGTTGCGCTCAAACTCTCGGACCTCATCCATCGTCATGTCTATAGTGGGGGAAAGGGAAGGTTTGAAAAAGGAGTGTCAATGTTTTTATTACAATAAGATATAAAAAAAAATGCAGAGTGAACAAAATTTTTCATGAAAAGAGAATCTGTTGAATTTTTATCTCTTGTTAGCTTCTGTAGTTACAAAATGCTATGGTTATTGATGTATTTATACTGTATGTCAGGACTCAGGAATAAGTCGGGAAAAAAGTTGGCCGGGGGCCGAAAGTATAACAGTTATCAGGTGACCTTATTTGTACTTTGTTTTGCTGCAACAGAATATATATATATATATTTTTTTTAACGTTTTTTTTACATTATAATATTTTTGATTAGTTTATTGTTTGGATTGAACCAAAACTCTTAAATATGAGGGATGCAATTGAAGACTTGTAGGCAAAGGATGTATTAAATATTTTGTTATTTGACTATTCTTAATTAATTTAATTTTGTGTTGGATATAAATACACATTGACACATTTCAATCAGGTTTTTAAGCTCTACATAGCACAGAGATTGCACTGCTCAGATTGCGGTGTTCCACAGGGCTCCATTTTAGGCCCTACCCTTTTTTTTTTGTTTAAGATGCCACTTGGAAATATTCTAAAGAAACACAATGACTTCTTTCATGCTTATGCTGATGACCTGTAGATCTACCTGCCTTTAAACCCAGCTCAGTGTCAATTACAACACTGCTAGATTGTCTCCAGGAGTAAAAACTTGGCTGGCCCAATTTTTTTTTCAATTCTCAATGAGAATAAAACTGAATTAGTTGTTTTTAGCTCGAGCCTCTATGTAGACCTGACTCATGTGCTCTCTGCTCTTGTCCATTCCTCTGCTAGAAACTTAGGAGCTATTTTTGATTGCACCTTCAGGATGGACAAGCAAGGAAAACTCAGTAATCAAAGCCAGCTTCTATCAGCTCTATCAGCTCGAGCAAAGTGGCCTATATCCCGCCTATTGATTTTGAGCGAGTTTTCCACTTTTTTTTATTTTATCTAGGTTAGATTATTGTAACTCGCTGTACAATGGCCTGGACCTCAGCTTATTTAAGCGCCTTCAGCAGGTGCAGAATGCTGCTGCTCGCTTACTCATAGGAACGGGTAAGAGAGAGCATATCACCCCGTGCTGGCCTCACTTCACTGGCTCCCTGTTACATTCAGGGTTGATTTTAAGATTCTGATGCTCCTTTTTAAATGTTTGAATGGTGGGGAGCTCTGTCTGCTCCCGTCAGATCAGTGAGGTCCGAAAACCAGCTTCTGTTGAATATACTCAGGTCTCGTTTAAAAATTGGAGGAGACCGGGCTTTTTCTGTTGCTGCCCTCAAACTGTGGAAAAGTCTACCTCTGTACATTAGAGTCTAAAGACACATTTCAACGCCTTGGCTTTTAACAACAAATGAGTTTTACCATTTTACTTTTTACATGTATGTGTTTTATGCTGTTTTATTATTATTTTTTATCTTTTGTGCCTCTGAAGGACTTTGGGCAGCTGGTGTTGTTGTAAATGCGTTATACAAAAAAAGCTGAGATTGACATTCAAAATATATTTTCACAGATAGAAAAGTGGCAACGTGATGGCAAAAAGACAAAAAATGGAATGACATACGCTTGCTTTGTCATGGCTCTCTATTTCATCCACTGAAGATGAATTTGCTGTGGATTGCTCTTCCTGTTCAAGGCAAACTTTAATGTTGGTTTGCTCGTGCATCTTTGTCTCGTAATCCCGCACATCATCCAAAGTCATATCTGGAAGAATGGGCAGGCGTGGAATAATGGTTGAAATGTTGGAAATCCTCAAACTTTTTGCAATTTAAGAAGAAGAAGAAGAGGAGGAGTGCGGAAACCAAGGTTACTCCATGCGTTAACAAGGTGTGGCAATGCAAAAGGACAGACCCAGACCACATACTAAGAAGGACATCCCAAGAAGGAAACGGGTGCGTAGTGAAGGTGCCCACTGTGCTCATAGAAGATTGAGGAGTCATTCGGGAAGAGAAAAAAACAGGACTAAGATATTATGATCTTGGCTGAGGCTCTTAAGATGCTAGAAGTTAAATAAAAAAAATGCTCTTCATTCCACTGAGGACATCATGCCCCTATGACTTTGCATATGGCTTAGATGTCAATTCTAAAGATGTATTTGTTGGAATATTTAGGAAAGAAAACCAGTATATGCCGACATGCTCGGTAAACAAGGTGTTAGATGCAGAGCAAGAAATGGAGTGATTGCATGCAGATTCAGATACTTTAACATGTTCATTTAAATGTGAACTTAAATCACAATCAATACTGGTACTTACCAATCCACTCGTCCACCCAAGCAAAGGCCTGCCGGTGTCCCAGGAGTAGGACATCCCTCACAAACTAAACAAGTGTAAAGGTTATGTTATGGCACCACATAATAAAGTAATAATGAAGTTTATTAATTATTCGACAAAAGCATTCATCTGACCTTGTGCACAAACTGCTCCACACGTGTCTGCAGACCCCACACCTCAAACTTCACGGTGACCAGTTTATATGAGCACATGATGGGCTCTTCCGTGTCCCTCCAACCCTCCTGAAGCATCCCTCGAGATGTTTTCTCTGATTTGAAGTAACGCAAATCCTACAACAGAGAGCAGGAATGTGTAGGTCACCATATTTATAGTCACTGATCACTTATCTGCACTGTTGAATGTCTATTTTGTGTACTTTTATGTACATGAACTGTATAAAGATGTTTTCTCATTCATGGCTTTACACCCATGTTTTACTTTTTTATAACTTGTCTGCATCATATACTAAAGCATACTAGCTAGTTTGTGACTTCCTGTTAAATACAATGGCAATAACAATAATTCTGACTTAGTCTCCATAGCTCAATTCAATTCAATGTATTCTTGTATAGCCCTAAATCACAACAGTAGCTATCTTGAAGGACTCAAAACCGTTGAATTCGCCAACACAGATCAGAGAATCAACAGTTCAACAAAATAAATGCAACGATAAAAACACAGAGAGCCATTGGTCCATAATGGGCATAGCTATTGAATTTATATTTATTTAAATAAATTATTAATTACATTAAACTCTGAATATAACCCATAAATGGATTAAGGGGGGAAAAAATTGAGGGATGGAATGGATGTATTGAATTAATTTGCAACAACTGGATGGAAAAAAAATCTAATCCAAAAACTGAGCATTTTAAATCAAGATATTGGTTCAACTGAGATACCATGTTAAAGGGATGAACCAGCAGGTGTCGCCAAACTTCACAGCCCTATGTCCTTAGGCATCAACAACTACAATACACTTGTCTAATGTTTGCTACGGGCATGAAATCCTGCAATTCTAAAGCCTCAACTTGCCTTCACCAGAACATCATAAAACGACAGTGTCCTTGTCATGTTTATGGTTTCCTTTTCATGCTCATCTCCCAACAACAACCATGATTACCTCAGATTCTTTGTAGTAGCGTTCAGCGATCTCGTCATACGCAATGTCAACAAAACAAATCTCTCGTTCTTGGTCCTTTAACTCTGTGTCAAAGATCTGCAAAAAACCAAAAGATTTATGTGTCAAATTATTTCGTTTTTAAAGTGATCCTCCTTAAAACCAGCAGAGGGCTCTCCACGTCCATTTATTCTATCTGGAAGCACCCCTAGTGGTCTGTCAGAGTGAAATACAGAACGTTACAATCTACTACAAAAGGCACGTTGCTTCATGTTTTCAGTACCCCGCAAAAGTATTTAAACCCCTGAGCTTTTCCAAAGGTTGTCTCCTTACAACCACAATGTTGTATTGAAATAATACGTGAAATAATAATACAATGTGACAGTGAGAGAAACAGAATGAATACATGACTTTATATATTTATTTTTTGACCTCATAACACTTTGGCCAAATCATTGAGGAACTGCTAAAGACAATACTTTAGCATGCCACACTTTTCTCATGTGCCATTAAGCTTGACAATTGTCTGATAGTTTGTGCTGTTTTTTTTTTTAACACAAAAATAACCAAGACATATCTTCATCTTTGTGGTCACAAAAAGCATGAACACTTTTGCAAGACACCGTACAGTATTGAACAGTGTGTAATGTGAATTCCACAGCGTCAAGGACATAACCCATGTGTGTTACAGTAAAGTCCGAGGCGCCTAGATTTATGACGCATTAACGGTTACATGCAGCCGGAGATAAGACATCAGATGTTTTTCAGTATAATGTGCGTTAAACTGAACACAGACAAAGAAAGAAAAAGCAATACGCTTGGAAATATGTACAGAGGTTAACATGAATGGGCTTATTGCTGCACGGGTCATTGATTTTCTGCTGACCTTGTCCAGACATCAGAATATAAACACCATCATTTACATGCAGACAATAGCTGATGGTAAATCAGGTAACAGCTCAACTCCAGTATAATGCATTTAAGAGGTGCGTATTTTGTACTTTAACGCAGAAGTATCACACAGTATTTTCCATTAAAATAATGACACTATCTACTTTGTTCTTCCATGTTTTAAACTGGGAGATAATATCTTAAGAAGAAAATGTATACAACATACGATATAGATATATATAAATAATGCTTTCTGCCTGTAACTCCCTGTGCTACTTTTGTTTCTGAATTTGAAAATTAAGCAACTAAGCCATATGATTGTAAAGAACAGAATTTCATCAACACTAATTCATGGGCAGTAATTTTGTCATAGGCAAAAAAACGATGTGAACGTGAGGTCACAGTGGTGAAATTACACAACAATTTCATAGAATCAACTGCAGGTATGTTATTTATGAGGGAACAATGTAGTTAAATGGTCCAAAGATATTTTTAAGTAGACTTTCATAATATGTTGCCTTAAAAAACGGACAAAAAACAAATATATCATGCTCATGTTACTGCCCCTTTTTCTACCCAATAGTTTCCCCTTATACTAGATCCTATGAGAAGTGATTGTTACACTGCTGAAGCAAAGTGCTGCCGGGTGTCACATGCCAGGACACATAAAGAGCCGCGAACGGAAAGAGAGTCGTGGGAGACAAGCAGCCGCACAAGTGAAGGAGGTAAACGCTGACAAAAGACAGATAAGACGTGACGGAGAGGAGAGCGAGGGGAAGTAAGTGTGTGCGTGTGCGTGTGCGCGTGCGTGTGCGCGTGTGCGTGTGTGTGTGTGTGTGTGAGATACTAGGTAACGATATACAAGAAAAACCACAGTCAACAATGTAGAAAAGGAAACACAACTGGCCACCACCAACAACTAAAAGGTGTTATGGACCAAGATGCAGATACAATCACACAATATTTGACAAAATGCTTTTTTCCCCAAAACTGAACATTGACAAAAATATCTTCTTATTGCTATGCTGCATGTTTTACCGAATGCAAAAAAAAAAAAAATCCCAAACGAGTTTAAATAAAGAGCTATTTGTATTTCTTTCAATACTGTACATTATTTCAAATTATACAAGCTAAAAATGCAATCAAACACACATAGATTATGATTACTGTTAATCAAACATGAATCAGACATTCCCCCACATTGAGATAAACATGCGCACACACACACACACAACACCGCACAAACTCACATGATTAAATAGTAATTGGGCTTGTTCACACTAAAGGGCACAAAAGTGTGACAAAAGGCCAAACATTTGATTTTAATAATGAGAAGATATTTTATGTTTTTCATGTATCCAAAAAACTCCTCTGTCCTTTAGAAGTTGCAAGAACATAACTGTTTTATACATTAGACAAGTTTCCTATAGCGGCCCTGATTTTTTTTTTTTCTCAAGTTTAATTTAGAAAATGGACAGAAACCATCATGTCCGTTACACATTTATCAAGGGTCATTTTGTTCTATTTAAATTTTTGTATATATATTTTTTTTACATCGAGTGATTTACTTATGTTGTGTTCGCCATGTTAATCTTGTGGGATTTCAAACAGAGGACATTTTATTTTCTATGTAACTGGCGTCACAGTAGAATGACCAAATCAGAGGCTGATTTGGTCGTTTAAAATGTCGCCAAAAATATGTTGGTCAATCTTTCCTTTTGATTTAATATCTCTTTGATGCGTCTGTGTTTGAAATCTTTTTTCCAATCTGTGATATTAATTTTAGTTTTTGAGTTATAACCTTTTTAAGTCAAGATACTTTAATTGACACTTTACTGTGAACACACTCAATTACAAACGAGTAACGCTTTGGCTTGTGTTGAGCTTTGGTGTGAACAGCTTAAACACTGAGTTACATGACGCGCATGGATCATATTTCACTGAAGTACATAAACTGTGAATACCTTTTAATTACGTGATGGTTTAATGAAATCATAATGATGTTTTGTTGTCTAGTCTACCTGCTCGTGGTGTCATCCAACAGTAATATTATTGAATCTATCACCTTGTCTTGTTGCTGATTATATGCGTCTATCAAAACATCACGGTGATTCACTGGCAGTCTGTCCCTTTCACTCCCCATCTGTGTTTTATGTGAATTATAGAAGAGACACTTGAGTAGGGCACCGAGAGAATCCCAGAGCCTCTGAGAGCAACTGGCAAAGCCCTGCCATTCTAATTTAACGTTATGTAAGCCATTGTAAAAACTAATGTGTTGGATTCTTGCCTAGATATAGTAAGAATAAGTGTGTTATAGTCTTGTGTGCACAGTTCTGTTTTTTTATGCTCACCATCAATGGCAGCCTTTCATTAGATGACTAATGGTCATATAAACTGCAGCGTGTAATAAAATATAGCCAACTGCCTAAATGAAATTAGTCTCTCCAACAAGTGGAGAAGCTTTTGGCAGCAGCCCAAAGCTCATGTATAGCTCTGGCTGTCTCACAGTCCGAGCTGTTACGAAAAGTCTCGTTGCCAAATGGTTTTACTCATGTAGCATCAGTGTTTTATTTAGTGCCATATGTCCGCCTCGGTCTGTTAGAAGAAGTATCGTGAAGATGTGCCTGCTTTAGATACAAATGAAAATGTATTCATTCTCATGTAGATACTTACATGGTCGTTGCTGCCTTTGTTGTCTTCATATTTGGTCTCTATGTGGATGGAAAACTTGGGTAAAAAGGAACACTGCAAAAAGGCAAAGAACCGGCAATGATTAAAGACCAATTAAATGCAGACAGTGAGACAAATCCTGCTAAGAAATATAAGGGTCTGCTTTTCGTTGAATGGACATAACAGTTACATTGTGTTACCAAATGTGTTGCCTTTTGTGTGATAGCAAGACAATGCAAATTTTCAACACTTGTGTAGGGTGACAAAGCATTTCACTGCAGTCAAAAAACAGTGATTCGCAAAGTCTACATGTAAAAATTGTTAGCTTTTTGGAATGATCAATTTTATTTTTATTTTTGCAGCTACTGGACACCTGAATTCCTTCAACAGGGATCAATAAAGTATCTATCCATCTATCTAAAATTGATTTAAATTGTAAAATGATCTTTACTCACTGTGTATTCTTCCATGGTAAGCAAAGATCCAGTTAATATGTAGACAAATGAAAAAACACAGGTTGAGTTAAAGCTATGCACTTAATATTCACATTATTCTTAGAATATAGTTCAAAAGTCCATTTACTTCTGTAATTCAACTTATAATGTGAATCTAATATATGATTTACATTATTTTGCGTAATTAATCTGAAGTAAAAATGTCTTATAATGTTGATAATTGGCTCCCAGCTTAGAAAAACCCCAAGTAAAACATTTTAGAAAATGTGAATATTTTGAAAATGGACAGTAAGAATAATAATCTAAAAATCTATATCATATAATGGAAATAAGTGAACTTTTGAAAAATATTCTGAAATATTCTTCATCTGTAGCATCAGTAAAGTATCCAGCAAATGAGACAAAAATACTCTAATACTACTGCCAGAGGTGACACTGACCTGTGATGGTGTAAGGGTAGTAGTTCCAGGCTTTCTCCGTCACATAAAAGATTTTGGGAATCACAGCTCGTGCCCAGCTGGGTAATTTACTGCAAACAGATCCAGAGGCAAAGATGAGAAAGAGGATATGACAAGTTTTGTTTGAGCTGATCAAATTCAATTCAATTGAGTTTGTTTTTGAACTGTTAAAGAAAAATCTGCACTAATGGAAGTGAGTAGGGTGGATTGACCCGTGCAGAGATGGCCCCAGGAGAGAGAGCTGATGCTTCACTACAGATGTTCAGCTTTGAGACACGATGATGGCTGGAAAATACTCTTTTGATACTATTCAAATACAAATACACGTGTCAGTGTAAGAGCAAAATTATCCAAATGTAAAAAAGGTTTGACATTTATTTATTTAACCAGGAAAGTCCCACTGAGATTTCAGAATCACTTTTTCAGGAGAGTTCTGAACCCAGAGAGCGGGGACAAGAGTGGTGTCAAGGAGAATGTTACGGGGGACTTTTGGACCTGTTTTTTTACAGGTAAGGGAAACCGGAACAAACGGGGAGAACATGCAGGTCGGGAGATGGAATCAAACAGACATTCTAGCCGTGAAGCACCAGCGCTAACCACTGCGCCACAGTGCTGCAGAGAAAACTAAATGATAAAATACAACTTTCCGACTTGCATCTGCCATATATTTATTTACATATATTTACTGAATAAAAAAGGCAGTCAATCCTATAGCTGCATTTTGTCTTTCACTCATAATTCCATAATTCAGTCATTCCAAAACCATAGCTTTTATGTCACTCATAGGAGCAATATCCGCTTCTATGGAGATCTGTTTCTTTCAGAGGTTTTGTGATTTGTTAGTCCTCTTTTTGAACTTTATAAATCCTATGTCAAACAAAGACGATGATAAAAGTTATATGGTATGGAATATTTTAAAATATCACACATGAAGTTTATCGAACAGCCGTAGATTTGCCCCGTTACGTCGCAGGGTACCACCAACTCATTACATACAAGCCTGGAATAATACGAATATCAATAAGCTGTAAACTTCAAGCTCTGCCTCGCTCTCGCTTGCTCTTGCTGGGTTTGACTGACGGGCCAAACAATTTATACGTCTGAACAGAAATGGTACGCGCAGCATGAAGTCGGAATAAAAGCAGCCCCAGAGTTCAGTGACGGGTCTTTCTCCTCCGATATTGCCATCTCTCCATCTCTGTCTTTCTCCCAACAAAAGATACTGACACCACCCACATGTCCATCTGCTGATTCCTGCGCTTGTTCCCTCCTTGTCCTTTTAAACATCTCTGCCAGGGCGCTGCTGTGATCAAACCCACGTTGCCAAATGCACAAGATAAGTGGGTGGCAGTGCAGACTTTTTCAACACAAAGTCGGTATAAAAAGTAGTACACGTGGTTATTGCGCACCAAGTCGTTTGAGTCACAAAATAATTATAAAATGAGTAGAAGGAATGGCCAAGAGGTTTTTTTTGTAGAAAGAATTAGCTTTGAGTTTGGCAAGCTGTGAGAGCATGTCCAGTCCCTGATGGTTGTTCAAATGAGAAGCATTCCCACAGACAGATGGGACGCACCAACGTGTGGCGGTTAGTCGCGCTGTATTTATTGCACTATAGCAATAGAAAAGCAAAGGGAAAAATGATTGATACGAGGAAAGGAGATATGAAGGAAGATTAAAAAAGCATGTACATTAATTTAACTGTTCATCTGTTTTCTTTTGCAAGGTTTTTGATTGGATGTGATCGAATCCTTCTGTGCACTAAAAATATCAATGTGAGCTGTGTATTACCATCCTCAAATATTTTAGTTCTTTGCAGAGCGGTTTCAAATTGATAGTAGGATATGTAAAATGTCTGTTTTTTCTTTAATTTATTGGAATTTAGGACAGTACATATTAATTATAGTACATAGTGTCGGCAAACAGTGTCAACATAAATATGCTGGACTTAGCACGGCAGCAGTGGCGGCTGGTGGAATTTTCTACTGGGGGGGCTATGAATATGATGACTAGATATATACCAGCAGTAAGTAAGTTTACACTGACTGTTGTGACTGAAGCCTCACACGAGAATGAAATATTTATCTTCCCAAACATAGCTAATTTGAGGGCATTTTGCATGTGGATACCAGTCTGCTCATGCTTCTTTGCCTTTTCTAAAAAGTGCTTCAGATCAGTCATACCTGTCTTGATCCATGCTGGGTCAGATCCTGATGTTTGAAACAAGAGGCATGGAAAGCAAAATAAAGCATTAGCCTCGCTACATGCTGCTAGCCAAGATTTGGCGCTGAACCAGGTCCTGGAAAAAGTACGAGTGTACCGTCTCCCCCTGTCGCTGGACTGCTGACTAATGGTAATATTTTGCTGATCAGGTCCAAGCTCTTTAACCTCAACCTTCTCCTGGTATGATCTTCTCTCAAACGGTATTGTTTTGAGTGATCTAACTGAATTATTCTTTTTCTCGTTCTCCATTTTGCGTCTCTTTACGTTCGTCTCAAACTCCCACAGCTTGACCTGTCAATCACTGTAAACGGACGTCACAGACAGTGACAGTACAGGTCGCGGGCGATCCCGCCCCCTCAGGGCGCACTTCTCCTGCGCCCCCAAATCGTCTTATCTCTTGCATTGAAGAGAGAGCTACTGCGCATGTACAACTTTTAACGAGAGTCCATAGACGGCTCAGGGCGCAATCTTTTGCGCCCTGAGGCGGAAATACGTCCTCAGTCCGACACAGACAACGCTGATGAGCTTAATCAATCCAACTCAGCATAAACTATAAAGTATTTCTTCCACATCTGAAATAAAACACACATAAATTTCGAAATATTTTAATGTTATTATTTTTTTTCAAGGTAACATGGCAAGTTGTGAGTGGTGGGGCGGCGCCCTAGCGCCCTCTATTGGCCGGCCGCCACTGCACGGTAGCTAAATTGCATCCTTTGTTCAAAAGCATGTAGAACATTGTGTGACGTAAAAAATTTAAATGAAAATATATACTAAAGAGTCCTACAGAAAAAGGGTTAACTTAATCCATAATTATTTTCCTCGTGGCTGCTGGGTGTCCAAATTCCTACAGATTCCTTGCTCCTTGTGCGCCACTGCAGAGCACAGTTTTGCTGAGTCACTATAATTGGCTTTGAGTCGAGTGAGTGCTGACGCAGGTATTTGTGCTCGAATGACCCTCCACATTATTACGTTCATGCTATTTTTTGCACCTTTCCTCTAAATCCTTTTGCTGTCACACATGGTTATATGTTCTTGATTCTTGATTTATGTTTCCAAGTAGGGATTGAACCATATGGACCAAATGCCATATCTCTATATTTATGCCAGACATCTCAAAACTAAAAAAATAAGTTTGAGTTTGGTGCAAACAAAGCTTTTTTTTTTTTTTTTTTTACTCCCACCCTCCTTTCTTGGTCATTGGTTGACTTCACAGCATGACATAAGGTTGGATGGCTGTAGAGGTGCATTCAATAGCAATAGTAACTAGAAACTTGCAATGGCTGAAGCCATTGCGATTGACTGCGGAACAGATCTAATGTGGAAATCTGCTAAAAAAAATCCTTGAAATCCTTTAAAAAGCCTTGAAACTGTTAAAATACTTGATAGATATTTGAAACTCCTGAAGTCCTTGAAATTGTTGAAACCTTTAAACTCCTGAAATCCTTGAAACTGTTGAAACATTGAAACTCCTGAAATCCTTGAAACTTTTTTAAACCTGGAAACTGTTGAAAGTGTGGAAACTCCTGAAATCCTTGAACCTCCTGATATCCTTGAAACTGGTTAAATTCTTAAACAGCTGAAATCCTTGAAACTACTGAATGTATTGAAAGTGTCCTTGAAACTGAAAAATCCCCTCACCGCTGAAACAATTTGGTTCCTGTAACTAAGGAAACCTGGTCTGTGGTCATTATCTGGTGGTGGTCTGAGTCTTCGTTTGGGTCTTGGTCTGGTGGTATAATGCAACCTATTAGGTTGCATTATACATGAAAAAACCCTATTAAGTTGCATTATACTGGTTTACATGAAAAAAACCCTATTAAGTTGCATTATACTGGTTAACATGAAAAAAACCCTATTAAGTTGCATTATACTGGTTTACATGGAAAAATCCCTATTAAGTTGCATAATACTGGTTTACATGGAAAAATCCCCATTAAGTTGCATTATACTGGTTTACATGAAAAAAACCCTATTAAGTTGCATTATACTGGTTTACATGGAAAAACCCCTATTAAGTTGCATTATACTGGTTTACATGTAAAAACCCCTATTAAGTTGCATTATACTGGTTTACATGTACAAATCCCTATTAAGTTGCTTTATACTGGTTTACATGTAAAAACCCCTATTAGGTTACATTATAGTGGTTTACATGTAAAAATCCTTATTAAGTTGCATTATACTGGTTTACATGTAAAAACCCCTATTAAGTTCCATTATACTGGTTTACATGTAAAAACCCCTATTAAGTTCCATTATACTGGTTTACATGTAAAAACCCTATTAAGTTGCATTATACTGGTTTACATGAAAAAAACCCTATTAAGTTGCATTATACTGGTTTACATGGAAAAATCCCTATTAAGTTGCATAATACTGGTTTACATGGAAAAATCCCCATTAAGTTGCATTATACTGGTTTACATGGAAAAATCCCTATTAAGTTGCATTATACTGGTTTACATGGAAAAATCCCTATTAAGTTGCATAATACTGGTTTACATGGAAAAATCCCCATTAAGTTGCATTATACTGGTTTACATGGAAAAATCCCCATTAAGTTGCATTATACTGGTTTACATGGAAAAATCCCTATTAAGTTGCATTGTACTGGTTTACATGGAAAAAACCCTATTAAGTTGCATTATACTGGTTTACATGGAAAAAAACCCTATTAAGTTGCATTATACTGGTTTACATGTAAAAACCCCTATTAAGTTGCATTATACTGGTTTACATGGAAAAATCCCCATTAAGTTGCATTATACTGGTTTACATGAAAAAAAACCCTATTAAGTTGCATTATACTGGTTTACATGAAAAAACCCTATTAAGTTGCATTATACTGGTTTACATGGAAAAATCCCTATTAAGTTGCATTATACTGGTTTACATGGAAAAATCCCTATTAGGTTGCATGATTACACTGAAGTCCTTGAAACTGCTGAAGTCCTTGAAACTGCTGAAGTCCTTGAAACTGCTGAAGTCCTTGAAACTGTTGAAGTCCTTGAAACTCTTGAAATCTTGAAACTGCTGAAATCCTTGAAACTGTTGAATCCTTGAAACTGTTGAATCATTGAAACTGTAGAAATGTCTGAAAGAGCTGAAGTCCTATTAAAATGCATGGGCCTATTAAAATGCATTGCAGAATTCTCAATGCAGATTTTTGTCCGATTGCGGAAAAACCGGAAATCGCTGAAGTCCCAAAAGTAATAGCAATAATCTCCCAAACATGTGGAACGTTTTGATGTATAACTTGTGGAAATTGTTGAAAATGTGAAAGCTGTGAAACGTGTCAAAAAAAATGACGGAACTAGAAACTTGCAATGGCTGAAGCCATTGCGATTGACTGCGGAACAGATCTAATGTGGAAATCTGCTAAAAAAAATCCTTGAAATCCTTTAAAAAGCCTTGAAACTGTTAAAATACTTGATAGATATTTGAAACTCCTGAAGTCCTTGAAATTGTTGAAACCTTTAAACTCCTGAAATCCTTGAAACTGTTGAAACATTGAAACTCCTGAAATCCTTGAAACTTTTTTAAACCTGGAAACTGTTGAAAGTGTGGAAACTCCTGAAATCCTTGAACCTCCTGATATCCTTGAAACTGGTTAAATTCTTAAACAGCTGAAATCCTTGAAACTACTGAATGTATTGAAAGTGTCCTTGAAACTGAAAAATCCCCTCACCGCTGAAACAATTTGGTTCCTGTAACTAAGGAAACCTGGTCTGTGGTCATTATCTGGTGGTGGTCTGAGTCTTCGTTTGGGTCTTGGTCTGGTGGTATAATGCAACCTATTAGGTTGCATTATACATGAAAAAACCCTATTAAGTTGCATTATACTGGTTTACATGAAAAAAACCCTATTAAGTTGCATTATACTGGTTAACATGAAAAAAACCCTATTAAGTTGCATTATACTGGTTTACATGGAAAAATCCCTATTAAGTTGCATAATACTGGTTTACATGGAAAAATCCCCATTAAGTTGCATTATACTGGTTTACATGAAAAAAACCCTATTAAGTTGCATTATACTGGTTTACATGGAAAAACCCCTATTAAGTTGCATTATACTGGTTTACATGTAAAAACCCCTATTAAGTTGCATTATACTGGTTTACATGGAAAAATCCCTATTAAGTTGCATTATACTGGTTTACATGAAAAAACCCTATTAAGTTGCATTATACTGGTTTACATGGAAAAATCCCTATTAAGTTGCATTATACTGGTTTACATGGAAAAATCCCTATTAAGTTGCATTATACTGGTTTACATGGAAAAATCCCTATTAGGTTGCATTATACTGGTTTACATGTACAAATCCCTATTAAGTTGCTTTATACTGGTTTACATGTAAAAACCCCTATTAGGTTACATTATAGTGGTTTACATGTAAAAATCCTTATTAAGTTGCATTATACTGGTTTACATGTAAAAACCCCTATTAAGTTCCATTATACTGGTTTACATGTAAAAACCCCTATTAAGTTCCATTATACTGGTTTACATGTAAAAACCCTATTAAGTTGCATTATACTGGTTTACATGAAAAAAACCCTATTAAGTTGCATTATACTGGTTTACATGGAAAAATCCCTATTAAGTTGCATAATACTGGTTTACATGGAAAAATCCCCATTAAGTTGCATTATACTGGTTTACATGGAAAAATCCCTATTAAGTTGCATTATACTGGTTTACATGGAAAAATCCCTATTAAGTTGCATAATACTGGTTTACATGGAAAAATCCCCATTAAGTTGCATTATACTGGTTTACATGGAAAAATCCCCATTAAGTTGCATTATACTGGTTTACATGGAAAAATCCCTATTAAGTTGCATTGTACTGGTTTACATGGAAAAAACCCTATTAAGTTGCATTATACTGGTTTACATGGAAAAAACCCTATTAAGTTGCATTATACTGGTTTACATGTAAAAACCCCTATTAAGTTGCATTATACTGGTTTACATGGAAAAATCCCCATTAAGTTGCATTATACTGGTTTACATGAAAAAAAACCCTATTAAGTTGCATTATACTGGTTTACATGAAAAAACCCTATTAAGTTGCATTATACTGGTTTACATGGAAAAATCCCTATTAAGTTGCATTATACTGGTTTACATGGAAAAATCCCTATTAGGTTGCATGATTACACTGAAGTCCTTGAAACTGCTGAAGTCCTTGAAACTGCTGAAGTCCTTGAAACTGCTGAAGTCCTTGAAACTGCTGAAGTCCTTGAAACTGTTGAAGTCCTTGAAACTCTTGAAATCTTGAAACTGCTGAAATCCTTGAAACTGTTGAATCCTTGAAACTGTTGAATCATTGAAACTGTAGAAATGTCTGAAAGAGCTGAAGTCCTATTAAAATGCATGGGCCTATTAAAATGCATTGCAGAATTCTCAATGCAGATTTTTGTCCGATTGCGGAAAAACCGGAAATCGCTGAAGTCCCAAAAGTAATAGCAATAATCTCCCAAACATGTGGAACGTTTTGATGTATAACTTGTGGAAATTGTTGAAAATGTGAAAGCTGTGAAACGTGTCAAAAAAAATGACGGAATAAAGAAATACAAAACCAATGGTTGACTGCGGAAGGTTCCGCAGTCAATCAATAAAGAAATACAAAACCAATGGTTGACTGCGGAAGGTTCCGCAGTCAATCAAAAATATGTTTAATGTGAGTGGTACGTGCAGGGGGGAGGGCGAGAGCGAGGGAAATCTGTATTAATAAAAATTCATAAATAACATTCATATCTTTATTGATTGACTGCGGAACCTTCCGCAGTCAACCATTGGTTTTGTATTTCTTTATTCCGTCATTTTTGATTGACTGCGGAACCTTCCGCAGTCAACCATTGGTTTTGTATTTCTTTATTCCGTCATTTTTTTTGACACGTTTCACAGCTTTCACATTTTCAACAATTTCCACAAGTTATACATCAAAACGTTCCACATGTTTGGGAGATTATTGCTATTACTTTTGGGACTTCAGCGATTTCCGGTTTTTCCGCAATCGGACAAAAATCTGCATTGAGAATTCTGCAATGCATTTTAATAGGCCCATGCATTTTAATAGGACTTCAGCTCTTTCAGACATTTCTACAGTTTCAATGATTCAACAGTTTCAAGGATTCAACAGTTTCAAGGATTTCAGCAGTTTCAAGATTTCAAGAGTTTCAAGGACTTCAACAGTTTCAAGGACTTCAGCAGTTTCAAGGACTTCAGCAGTTTCAAGGACTTCAGCAGTTTCAAGGACTTCAGTGTAATCATGCAACCTAATAGGGATTTTTCCAATAGCAACTTAATAGGGATTTTTCCATGTAAACCAGTATAATGCAACTTAATAGGGTTTTTTCATGTAAACCAGTATAATGCAACTTAATAGGGTTTTTTTTCATGTAAACCAGTATAATGCAAATTAATGGGGATTTTTCCATGTAAACCAGTATAATGCAACTTAATAGGGGTTTTTACATGTAAACCAGTATAATGCAACTTAATAGGGTTTTTTCCATGTAAACCAGTATAATGCAACTTAATAGGGATTTTTCCATGTAAACCAGTATAATGCAACTTAATGGGGATTTTTCCATGTAAACCAGTATAATGCAACTTAATGGGGATTTTTCCATGTAAACCAGTATTATGCAACTTAATAGGGATTTTTCCATGTAAACCAGTATAATGCAACTTAATAGGGATTTTTCCATGTAAACCAGTATAATGCAACTTAATGGGGATTTTTCCATGTAAACCAGTATTATGCAACTTAATAGGGATTTTTCCATGTAAACCAGTATAATGCAACTTAATAGGGTTTTTTTCATGTAAACCAGTATAATGCAACTTAATAGGGATTTTTCCATGTAAACCAGTATAATGCAACTTAATAGGGATTTTTCCATGTAAACCAGTATAATGCAACTTAATAGGGGTTTTTACATGTAAACCAGTATAATGCAACTTAATAAGGATTTTTACATGTAAACCACTATAATGTAACCTAATAGGGGTTTTTACATGTAAACCAGTATAAAGCAACTTAATAGGGATTTTACATGTAAACCAGTATAATGCAACCTAATAGGGATTTTTCCATGTAAACCAGTATAATGCAACTTAATAGGGATTTTTCCATGTAAACCAGTATAATGCAACTTAATAGGGATTTTTCCATGTAAACCAGTATAATGCAACTTAATAGGGATTTTTCCATGTAAACCAGTATAATGCAACTTAATAGGGGTTTTACATGTAAACCAGTATAATGCAACTTAATAGGGTTTTTTTCATGTAAACCAGTATAATGCAACTTAATAGGGATTTTTCCATGTAAACCAGTACAATGCAACTTAATAGGGATTTTTCCATGTAAACCAGTATAATGCAACTTAATAGGGTTTTTTTCATGTAAACCAGTATAATGCAACTTAATGGAGATTTTTCCATGTAAACCAGTATTATGCAACTTAATAGGGATTTTTCCATGTAAACCAGTATAATGCAACTTAATAGGGTTTTTTTCATGTAAACCAGTATAATGCAACTTAATAGGGTTTTTTTTTCATGTAAACCAGTATAATGCAACTTAATGGGGATTTTTCCATGTAAACCAGTATAATGCAACTTAATAGGGTTTTTTTTTTACATGTAAACCAGTATAATGGAACTTAATAGGGTTTTTTCCATGTAAACCAGTACAATGCAACTTAATAGGGATTTTTCCATGTAAACCAGTATAATGCAACTTAATAGGGTTTTTTTCATGTAAACCAGTATAATGCAACTTAATAGGGTTTTTTTCATGTAAACCAGTATAATGCAACTTAATGTGGATTTTTCCATGTAAACCAGTATAATGCAACTTAATAGGGATTTTTCCATGTAAACCAGTATAATGCAACTTAATAGGGATTTTTCCATGTAAACCAGTATAATGCAACTTAATAGGGTTTTTTTACATGTAAACCAGTATAATGGAACTTAATAGGGTTTTTTCCATGTAAACCAGTATAATGCAACTTAATAGGGATTTTTCCATGTAAACCAGTATAATGCAACTTAATAGGGTTTTTTTCATGTAAACCAGTATAATGCAACTTAATGGGGTTTTTTCCATGTAAACCAGTATTATGCAACTTAATAGGGATTTTTCCATGTAAACCAGTATAATGCAACTTAATAGGGTTTTTTTCATGTAAACCAGTATAATGCAACTTAATAGGGTTTTTACATGTAAACCAGTATAATGGAACTTAATAGGGGTTTTTACATGTAAACAAGTATAATGGAACTTAATAGGGGTTTTTACATGTAAACCAGTATAATGCAACTTAATAAGGATTTTTACATGTAAACCACTATAATGTAACCTAATAGGGGTTTTTACATGTAAACCAGTATAAAGCAACTTAATAGGGATTTGTACATGTAAACCAGTATAATGCAACCTAATAGGGATTTTTTCCATGTAACCAGTATAATGCAACCTAATAGGTTGCATTATACCACCAGACCAAGACCCAAACGAAGACTCAGACCACCACCAGATAATGACCACAGACCAGGTTTCCTTAGTTACAGGAACCAAATTGTTTCAGCGGTGAGGGGATTTTTCAGTTTCAAGGACACTTTCAATACATTCAGTAGTTTCAAGGATTTCAACTGTTTAAGAATTTAACCAGTTTCAAGGATATCAGGAGGTTCAAGGATTTCAGGAGTTTCCACACTTTCAACAGTTTCCAGGTTTAAAAAAGTTTCAAGGATTTCAGGAGTTTCAATGTTTCAACAGTTTCAAGGATTTCAGGAGTTTAAAGGTTTCAACAATTTCAAGGACTTCAGGAGTTTCAAATATCTATCAAGTATTTTAACAGTTTCAAGGCCTTTTAAAGGATTTCAAGGATTTTTTTTAGCAGATTTCCACATTAGATCTGTTCCGCAGTCAATCGCAATGGCTTCAGCCATTGCAAGTTTCTAGTTAAAAATACTTTGCAAACACTTCTCAAACTCATTTCATTCTGCAGTCAATATAGAATTATTTCAGTCATAAAACCTCTCAGCATGTTTGAGTTTTAAAAAGTCAACAAAAACCTTCATTTGTTAGTTGACAACCATTTCAATAATTGATTGACAACCATTTCAATAATTGATTGACAACCATTTCAATTAATGATTAGTTGTGGCCAGCACGGTGGCTGAGTGGATAGCACTCTCACTACTCAGCAAGAAGGTCCTGGGTTCGAATCCCGGTCGGAACAGGGTCCTCTGAGTGGAGTTTGCATGTTCTCCCTGTGTCTGCGCAGGTTTCTCTACGCACCTAGTGCACCATTACCTTTACCTAATCTATTACCGTGTTAAGCCGCGTTTAGACCGGATCATGCGTTGCGTCTGCTTTCAATGCAAAGTCAATGGTGACGCGCGTTCGAGCGTCAAAACGCACGGACCTCTCAGCACGCACGCACGGACCTCGAAGTAGAGACGCACGGACTGCGCGGGAAAGTGAAAGGGGAGGAGCAGGAGCGGAAAATGGACGCCCACTGGAGATAAACTTTGCTCAACCTTTCCTCGAGACGTCCGTGCAGTGACCAATCAGAGAGTCGCAAAGTGGTCACAGGGACATTGGTGGTCTGAACGAGCAGACTGAACATACTGTAAACAGCCAAAACAGGAGCTACACCAGGACTAAACCAGGACTAAACCAGGACTAAACCAGGGTGGACCTTGGGGGACTGTGTGCTTGTGAATATATGCGTTGTCATTCTCCCGTGACCTAATGCAACTGCTTCGAGTGTGTTCGCCGATGCGGAAGCATCGTTTAATAATAAAATAAACGTATTGCGCACCTCCATGAACACATACTACTGTTATATAAAGTCTGTGGAAGGTCTCTGAACACAGACTCCCTGCAAAGCTGCATTATTGGAGAAGCTCTTTACATGCAGCATCAGAGCCGGCCGGCTACTTCCGGCACTTCTGGCACTGGCCAGGACGTTCTGGTGTGAAGACCCGTGCGTCTGAAAACTAGAGAATGCAGGTCTGGTGAGCGAGGCTTCAGCGTTTGAGCGTTTGCGGTCTGAACGCGGCATTACAGTCCTGATTGATACAATAACAATTGATATTTCAGTCCCAATTCTCAGAGGTTTTTATTGTAAGTATTGTTTGTATAAAAAAGTTATGCATTCCATTTCATAAAAAGCTATGTGTTGAAATTCCACATAAAAGCAAACCGAACAGCGCTAGTTTAAACAAAAAGCCGCAAGATCAAGGTTATTTCTAAGAGGTTATTTGTGCCTTCTGATAAACAGCATGTTTTCAGAAGAGTCTGTATAAAATGAAATACTAAAATGCACTGAAAGCTGTGGACAAAGTGGCTGACCTGTTGAGGTAGACTCGTTTCTCTGTGAACTGTCCTTGGCCGTGGACCGGATCTTCAAAGGGCTCGTTCTGCACCACCTCCACTCCTTCTCCTCGGTCACTCTGCTCGTGACTGTGCTTGCTGATCATGTACAGCTGACCGATTCGGTACTGAAACACAAACAGACAAATCACTAAATTAACTGTACAGTGAATCAATGAAATACCGCTTTCCTTTGTTCCTTCGGCTGTCAGACTGTACAACAAACTTGGATGAGTCTTCTGCTGCTGGACACCTGAATTTCTCCAAGGAGGGATCTATCCATTTTTCTATCCATCTATCTATCTATCTACATCATTAAGTATTTTCAGTTGCAGTTCATGGCACTCAACATTTTCTATTGCTTTTTTTCCACGTGTGATTGAGCAATGTAATTACAAAGAAGGAAAAATAAAAAAAAATCAACCCGGTTTAATGAATTTTTGTCCCTTCCTTGTACGCTTCTACACCTTTTCTGTACTTTCGACGGGATCTCGCAACTTTCCCTTTTTACTCAAACTTTGCAAATGTAATGCTGTCAATACTGGATTATTAGCAAACACTCCAATCCGATTGACCCGTAAACATGCAAGCTCAACCGCATTAGGATCAGCATCCACAAGCACCTCAGACTGGACTGGTTTTTCACACCTCAATTGGCGCAAGTAGGTGAAGGTTTCGGTTTTCACTAGTGCTTTGAAAATGCAGGGAACAAGGAGTACTCTCAGAGCTGCCGAAAGTCTACTGAGCTAGCATTTATACATTCATTTCAGATGACAAAGGTTATGCAATTTTCAAAACCAAGAAAATTCACTGTGTTCTTATTGTCCATTTATCCAGTATCTTGGCCCTATGTGGCTCTGTATTGTCAAGCATTCTCAGTGGTTGGATGGTCAAAGTTGTAGCAGGTGAAACTTGTTTGAGTATTAATTTTGGCGTTAATTGCTGTATTGCGTTTGCAGTAAATATGAATAAAAATAGAACCTTTTTTTTGTCCCACAGGGGGTACATTTGAATGCACAGGACAGCACACAGGGAGCACACAAAAAATACAACATAAATAGCTGCTATCTTTCTTAGCTAGCTGTAAATGCTTAAATATCAATATATCGATATAACTATCTCCATCTATAGGTAAAGCTGTATACATAATTATGCAGTTATTAATCCATTAACATAACTCCTAGTCCTACTACATCCATCCAACTCAACACTCCAGCGTTATGTGATAGTGATTTAGTTAATCTGTAGAATTATAAGCTTTTAGAGGCATTTCATTGGAAGGCACAGTTGCTGAAAAAGGCTTTTATCACTCATCATAGACACGTTAAATATTACTGTCCGTGAAATAAAATTGACTCGATTTGACATACACAGAGGAATGTTCATTTGATGTGAGTTAAAGATCAGTCCAAAATTGTCACATGGTCTCATCTACAGTAAATCTTCTGTCTGCGAAGAGCAAAAACTAATTAAGCAAGGTCTTCAACTGCGATGGTATCAAAGCCTTTTAATAATCATAATAATGGATTGGTTTGGAGCACTTTTTTAGGGCAATCAGACGCTCCACATGGTATTAAAGCTTCACTCTGTTCACTGCGGTGGTAAACTACTGTAGCCACAGCTTTCATCAAACTCTTCAACCAATCATTCAAGCACACGCCAAATACATAGTACCGTTCTCTGTATTTTAGTTCTCTCCATATAAATATAGCTCTATAACCTATAATTGTGTAAAGTAGAATATTGTGTGAAACCTGCTGTAAAGTCAGTAAGAGCAACTCAAATGGGAGATTGAACCTTGTATCTGAGTGTGTTCACAGTAAAGTGACGATTGAAGTATCTGGACTTTAAAAGGTTATAACTTAAAAACTAAAATTACTTTCATAGATTGGAAGAAAGATTTCAAACACAGACAGATTGAAGAGATAGTGTGGAAAAAATCTAAAGGAAAGATTGACATAAAAATGTTTAGCAACATTTTAAACGACTAAATTAGCCTCTGATTGGACCATTCTACTGTGACGCCAGTGACATAGAAAATAAAATGTCCTCAGTCTGAAAAAGCAGAAGATGAAATCCCACAAGATTTACATGGTTAACACAACAGAAGGGAATCACTTGATATAAAAAGGAATTGTGATTTTTTTTTTTTATTAATTAATTAAATGACCCCTGAAAAATGTATAACGGACGTGATGAGGACGGTCCTCTTTTCTGTAAAAATTAAACTTGAGAAAAAAAAAAATTCTGATCTGTTTTCACATTTAATTGGTTGACAATATGAAAGTATCACTTTGCATCTACTTTGTGTAAAAAAATTAAATCTCTTAATAAAATGTGGACATCTGAAAATACCTATCAAACTTCCACAAAGCTCATTCCGTCAAATCATCACGTCCGTTAGATAAAATAAACAGGGCCGCTATAGGAAACTTGTCTAATGTGTAAAACAGTTATGTTCTAGCAACTTCTAATGGACAGAGGAGGTGCTTTGAAACATGAAAAACATAAAATATCTTCTGATTATTAAAATCAAATTTTTGGCCTTTTGTCACACTTTTGTGCCCTTTAGTGTGAACAAGCCCATCTTGCAATCAATTTTGGATTGAATAAGTGTTTTGACCTGATCACTAGTGAGTTGGAATTGTAATTGGTGGCTCAGCAAGAATTTGATAATGCATTATTTTGAACACTGCCCCATCTTCACAGCTCAGAGTTCCCAGTTCAGTGTTAAACCTGAATTGACGGGATAAGACTCAACAGTGGTTTTGTTCTCCACACCCGAAAGCCCAGAAGGAGCTCCAGACTTTGTGAATCGTTGGTCAAAAGTATAGTACTTCATCTCTGAGCCTCTACTTCCTTTACCTTTGGAGGCAACCGTATAACACTAGACAGGACAATCCGATCATCCTGACGACTTGGAACCACAGGAAAGTCACATGACCCAAGCCGTGCAATTTATGAAAATCAGTGGGTATCACATATAAACGTAAAGCAGGGGTGCCCACACTTTATCAAACCAAGATCTACTTTTTCACCAACCATTGAATCGTGATCTACCTCAGGTTTATGTGGGTGTTACGATTCAGAACACCACATTGGGTTTGATTCTTGATGCATTTGTGATTCATGATCAACTGATGACCACGCTGTCAGTTTGTTGGGAGGAAATAAATAAATGCTTTTACGTTTTTAGTTCTCAGTATTGTAGATGGTACAAAGATGTACAGTATGTTCTTGTTCATGTTTCTCATATTGTAAATGTCACTTATAAATTCTTAGTCATGTTATTTGTCAGAACATTGTTTACATAGGCCGTACTCGCTCGTGGGCGCTTTCTTTTCTTGCACCATCAGAATGTATTTAGTCACATTTGAATCTGATGAGATGTTTCTCTCTTGAAGCAGCCCTTACGTAAATGGCATAGAGCATGAAAGCTGCTCGAGGGCACAAGCTCAATGGAGAAAGGCTCAATTGGCGCCTGATCCCTGTGTGTGCCACTATTCTCTGTGTGTAAGATGCGCTAGAGATCCCGTCTTCATACTTTACTTTCTGGCACATGTGTAATCGCCTATAGATATCAAACGTATGAACTCTGCTATGTTATGCAAGCTGCCCACCCTACCTTCGTGATCGACCTGACGTAAAGGAATGCTCTTTTCTCTATAGCATGTATGTAATGAGATTAAAACTGGCTAAATCCGGTGCTTGTGAGACTAAAAAGTAAATTCACTAATTAAATTCTGTTGACTGCATAAGGCGAGAAAATGCAGAGCAAAAAGAGTCTGCCATATTAAAAACTCACCATGCAAAGACCATGGGTCATGATCAAATAAAAGGAGGGGGATAAGGCATTGTGAGTGCCTTGCTCCTAACTGAAGTTAGAAACCTCAAGAGGGCCCTAAGAAAAAAGAACTATAAAAGTAAGAATAAAGGTTTCTTCTCCAAGCTCCTTCTTATCTCAACAACAGCATGGAAAATAAACTAAAACCTTTTGTTCTTGTCTAACAAAACAAGGTGGTTCTTTGTTTTTGTTTTTTGCACTGAAAAAATATTAAACATGTGAGTGGGCATGGATCCCCACGAGCTTGACTCATGCTCATCTTTGAGAAGGGCCTCCTTCTCTGGCTCGTTTCCTTGGAAATATTTTTGTGGCTGTATTATGTGTATATAGTATGATAGTATAGCATAAAACTCAGCTTCATGGATAATACTCCAAAATGTATTATTTACATGTCGAAACAACACATTTTGCAATAAGATCAAGGCTGTGTCATCACTGACAGAGCAGCCATCCTCCTGTGGACTCACCACCTGCAGAAGGATCAGTGAGGGGCCAGTGCTGTGGGTGGCATCGCTGATTGCCACCCCCTGACCCAGACATGGATTAAGGGGTAGAAAATGGATGGATGGCTGGAACAACACACCTATACCTATAACCTATAGTTCACAATAATTCATAACTTTGAACCGGCTTAAATTGACCACAGATATTTAGTAAATTTGTATTGCGTTATATTGAACAAGTCATGTTTGTTATATATATATATATATATATATATATATATATATATATGGGGCTAATCAAACATCAATTGAAATTATGCTAAATAATTGGTCAAATTAAAGATTTATTTTGCTACCCTTAGTTTAAGTGAGTACAAGTGTAGATGTGCTCAGACAGTATGGAATTGGACAGAGGGCAACTCTGCTCAAGAAGGACAAGGGTCCAATCATGTGTATGATTACACAGAAGAGTGAACCTACTGTGGATCAGCGCTGAATCAGAGCAGCTTTTGATTAACTGTATGAATCAGACAAATGTGGTGCGATTATGTTCTTGCCATGGTCCACATCTTACATTTGATCGTTCGCAGCAGTAATTAAGTGCAACTTGTGACCGGGTTGCAAGGTTGAAAAATGTCTCTGTAGTAAAACCACCAAAGTAAAACACCCAAACAAAACAATTGAATGCCTTTGAATACATTCTGATTATAACTGAGGGAACATCAAATAATGATTCAATCGCCTGATGAATAGCCGTACATTATTTCAACCACAATACCTTTGTGTCAATGTATACTGTCAGTAAAATAGAACCTTCATAAAGCATACCTTTTCATTGGCATATTACCCATGCTTCTAAATAAAGCTCCCCACACAGAGCGCAGCTGTAGCTACTGTAAATAATGCACAAACTCTCCATCATAGATACGCAGGAGTCGTGAGCGTGCACCAAACCGCGGTATGAAAAGAGCGACTACAATGAACAGGATAAAAAGGTGTTATACGTACATCACCATTGTAATAAGGGTCAGCCCTCATCACAAACTCCCCCAGGCTACACATAATGGGCATTTCCGTCTGCCGGCCAGTGTGCGCAATCACCGGAAAGCTTGACGTCTTGACAAATGTGCACAACTACGAGTCGACAAAGAATGTGGTAACAACAACAAATACAAACTTGTACTACAAACTCAACGGTCAGTGTGTTCTTCCCAGGAGCCAGCAAAACAAGCAATCACTTGACGAGAGAGCTGCAACGTACAAGGGCCCAAGTGTTTGGAATGAGAGGAGGTTAAATGATCATTAAGCAGCAGAGATGTTGTGCAGATGCCAGTACTTTCCTCAACCTTATTGGATTTGGTCAGTGACAGGGCACTCTGGTCTGAGGCTCATTATTGATCAAGAAAACAACATGGTTGATTAACAATTTATAATTTGACCTGAACAAAAATCCTCATTGGCAAGTTATTTTAATAGGGCTATGCCACCAATCAAAAGATCAATAAATCAAAAGCTCTACTTTGGTGGACTGACACATGACACAATAGGCAGGTGTCGCAATCTTGTGCATATTAAAAATCCATTAGTTGCATACACCTGAGGGATTACATATTGTTATTTATGATCATTTATGATTTTAATGTCATATTATTTTGTTCAGCACTTTGACTTGCCTTGTGTAAGAATTGTGATATACAAATAAACTTGCCCTTAAGCAGATACCCGAATCTGGTACTCGCCCCTACACCGGAGGTGGAATCAAACCCAGGACCAAGACCAAGCTCCGGTTTTCCCCTTCTCTACTGTTCATTCTACTTAAAAGTTTGCGGGTCTTCTGCTTCTGGTCAGGTCAGGTTTGCAAAAGATAAATGATAAATAGCTCAAAAGATTTTGCCCCCTTAAATAAAGGATGTTTAAAGTAAAGTCCAGCCATTTTCTTCCGCTTAATCCATTTCTGGGTCGGGGGGGGGGGGTACACATAACACCAGCCCCTCACTGATCCTCCTGCAGGTGCTGAGTCCACAGGAGCTGAGATCTCACAGCAGGGGCTTCAGGCCAAGTGGGGTTAAGTTTCTTGCCCAAGGACACAATGATGGTAGTCAGTGGGAGTCGTGAAGTAGGTCTTTTGGTGGGCTCGAACCCACGACCTTCAGGCTCAAAGGCCAAAGCTCTACCAACTGAGCCACTGCCGCCCCCCCCCAAAAAAACAAGTAAAGTATATAACATAAAAATAATTTGATGATGTTCAGGAAATTTGAGGAAATTTGTGTTATAATGATAAGCGGGTTCGATCTCCTCACGACTCATGTAGTCTGCTCCCACTGATGTCTGCCGTTTTTGTCTCCCTGGGCAAGACGTTTAACCCCACTTTAGATGAAGCCTCCGCTGAGAGACCAAGGCCGTGTCTTTGATGACGAAGCCATCATCCTGTGGACCAGCCACCTGCAAGAGGATCAGCGAGGGACTGATGCTTTGGGACTTGGGTGGCAGCTCAGATTGCCATCCCTCCTCCCTCCTCCCTGATCCAAAAATTGAAAAATAAAGAGGAAGAAAATGACATGACATGAACAGGCCAATCATGATTTTTAAAGCCCAAACCTCAGGAGCCAATGATAATGTTACTCTTATCATGATGACCTACCATCCATCCATCCATCTTCTTCTTCTTCTTCCCCTTTCTGGGTTGGGCGGGTGGCAGTCAGAGATGCACCCAGTTCAGAAAGCACCAGCCCCTCACTGATCCTCCTGCAGGTGGTAAGTCCATAGGAGGACGGCGGCTCCGTCAGTGACTGCACACCTTTGATCTTTCAGCAGGGGCTTCAGGCAAAGTGGGGTTAAGTGTCTTGCCCAATGACACAACGACAGCAGATATCAGTGGGAGTTGTTGGAGAAGGTCTTATGGTGGGCTGTCTGGCTCAAAGGGCAATGCTCCACCAACTGAGCTGTTGTCGTCTACCAATATATGTATATTAAATACATTATAAACTAATTATAAACTGCACTCTATATTTCATTCATTTTATTTTAAGGCTTTTAGACTCACTGCCTATGAACAAACCTATTCAATCAAAGTAGTAATTTGTTTTGAATGTATTTAACAAAACAAGAACAGCCAAAGTTGCAGAAGACCTATGCAATCTCTATCACAGCGTTGGATAACCATCAAATTCTAAAATGGTCCCACTGGCCAACTGTAACATCAGAATCTACACTCTGTTTATTTGATTAATCAAATCCACTTGGTTTATAGTTTACATAAAACGACACCTAAAACAGCAAGAGGAGCTCAAAACACTCCATATGAAACTTTACAAGAGACTTAAAGGAAGGTGAAGGGATATTAAAGTTTTTCCTCAGATCTGATTGTACATAATAAAATCATCTTTACAAACACAATGGGGCATGCGGCTCGTCAATACAATTTTCTGCTGGACTTGTCGTGGAATTGTGCTGCAGATCAGAGAACTTTCTCACATAAATACACTCTGCTGGCTGCTAATACACAGATTGTGGGAAAGACGCTTTGACCCGCCTCTTTCCCACTCTACTCATGCAAGGTATTCCCTAGTAACGTTCATAAAAGCATAGAAAATCTCAGGCAGGCGGTTGAGAAAGCTTGATCATTGGTGAAACATGATGACTAAATTGTAGAGAGAAAGCCTTTTCAATCAATAAGTGGTCTACGGCAAGTCCCTCTCATTTCTCTGCAGTCAATACTGCTACAACCCCACACTCAACAAAGTGCCTACACAAATTGCCTGGTCAAATGAAGATGAATTTTGAAGTCATGAAAAAGAAGCAAGGGGAACAGTGAAGCAAATAGGGAAGAGTCAGAGGATTACTGGAGAGCACAATAGTGTATCAGTTTTTTCAGGCCTGTATGCACAAAGGACACGGAGAGCGCAGTTAAATGAATGAAAGCAATAAAGCAAGTCAGGCGCGAACAGACAGAACGAGCACAATCATTATCCGTCTACAGCTATGATCGTCTGCCCCTCGCACACGTTGCGCATCAAATGTGTAGCACACATGCTGGACACTAGCCGGAGTTTCTTTTGCCTATACTGCCCTACTTTTTCCAGCGTTTTGATTTCAATTTTATTAGAAATGAATTAACACAGGTTTCAAGGGGATTCAAATGTTTTAAATAGCTATAAATATTATACGGCTGAGTAAACGGGCTCTGTAGATATCCATCTATCTATCAGTCACTAGACTCAACAAGTTTTGTGCTACCTGTCTTGACTGTTGTAATTTATGTATTTGCCTGCCTAGGGACAGAAAGTGAAAACATAGCTTTGTAGCTATAATCTTGAATATTTACATTAATGTTATACTGATGTTCATTAATGTGCATTGTCCCCATCAAATATACAAATAAAAATATAGTGCTGCATCTGTTCCACACATCATTGTCCAAATGGGGTCCACACAGTCAGCAATGTACATGAACAGGACAAGGGAAACAAACGTTTTGGACAAAGTTTTGAACATGAGACCAGAGCAGATCCCACAAGACCTTTGGCACCAGCACTGTGAGCTCCACTGCTGTGTGCGCCACTGTGTACGCTACATAACTGTGCAGTCAAAGATGAATTGTGGAGCAGGATCACTCTGTGCGGATAGCAAATCGATCATTTCTATGAATTTGAATACATCTTTTAAACATATTACATGCCGAATAAATGGGCTAAATTCATTGTAGTATAAACACATGGATTGAGACAAAACTTAATCAACTTATTCAATGACTTTTTTACTTGAAGACTGAGGGCTGGCTGTACACTGCTGCATTATACACTGTGCTGAGGCACTACTGCAGTTTCATTACCCCTTATAGCTAACCCCTCCCTCCACGAGACAATCTTGTTGTGGGCACATTTAATCAACCGGGCCGCAGTGAGGAGTGCAGTGCAGAGCTGCTTCATGAAGATAAGACTATTTCAGCTGCATAGTTCTGACAGTCAGTAGGTGGAGTAGAGTAATTAAGACTGTGTACATGAAATAGTAGAAGTAGAATAAACAGTCTGATGTGACAGACACCATTAACATCAATAAACATGAGCATAGACAATGACAATTTGTTTTTTTTATATTCTGAAGAAAAAGATTCTGATTAAACCAATGGATCCCTATAATTGATTAATTATGCTTTGCATTAAGCAGCCAAGATCTCAATTATTTACCACACTTATTGTGACATACAGTGCCGTGCGAAAGTATTCGGCCCCCTTGAACCTTTCAACATATCGCCACATTTCAGGCTTCAAACATAAAGATATACTATTTAAATTTTTTGTGAGAGAACCATGAAGACAAAGGAACACACCAGGCAGGTCCGAGATACTGTTGTGGAGAAGTTTAAAGCCGGATTTGGATACAAAAAGATTTCCCAAGCTTTAAACATCTCAAGGAGCACTGTGCAAGCAATTATATTGAAATGGAAGGAGTATCAGACCACTGCAAATCTACCAAGACCCGGCCGTCCCTCCAAACTTTCATCTCAAACAAGGAGAAGACTGATCAGAGATGCAGTCAAGAGGCCCATGATCACTCTGGATGAACTGCAGATAACTACAGCTGAGGTGGGAGAGTCTGTCCATAGGAAAACAGTCGTGCACTGCACAAATCTGGCCTTTATGGAAGAGTGGCAAGAAGAAAGCCATTTCTCAAAGATCCATAAAAAGTCTCGTTTAAAGTTTGCCACAAGCCACCTGGGAGACACACCAAACATGTGGAAGAAGGTGCTCTGGTCAGATGAAACCAAAATCGAACTTTTTGGCCACAATGCAAAACGATATGTTTGGCGTAAAAGCAACACAGCTCATCACCCTGAACACACCATCCCCACTGTCAAACA
Source organism: Knipowitschia caucasica (assembly GCA_964034765.1). Lineage (NCBI taxonomy): Eukaryota > Metazoa > Chordata > Actinopteri > Gobiiformes > Gobiidae > Knipowitschia > Knipowitschia caucasica. Next base: position 30,458,451 of record OZ035825.1, on the reverse strand, counting down.
TGGTGGTGGCAGCATCATGGTTTGGGCCTGCTTTTCTTCAGCAGGGACAGGGAAGATGGCTAAAATTGATGGGAAGATGGATGGAGCCAAATACAGGACCATTCTGGAAGAAAACCTGTTGGAGTCTGCAAAAGACCTGAGACTGGGACGGAGATTTATCTTCCAACAGGACAATGATCCAAAACATAAAGCCAAATCTACAGTGGAATGGTTCACAAATAGACGTATCCAGGTGCTAGAATGGCCAAGTCAAAGTCCAGACCTGAATCCAATCGAGAATCTGTGGAAAGAGCTGAAGACTGCTGTTCACAAACGCTCTCCATCCAACCTCACTGACCTCGAGCTATTTTGCAAGGAAGAATGGGCAAGAATTCCAGTCTCTCGATGTGCAAAACTGATAGAGACATACCCCAAGCGACTTGCAGCTGTAATTGCATCAAAAGGTGGCGCTACAAAGTATTAGCGCAAGGGGGCCGAATAATATTGCACGCCCCACTTTTCCGTTTTTTATTTGTTAACCCTTGTATTATGTTAAGGGTCAATTTGACCCATTTCAGTTTTTGTGTTGATCAAAGTACTGGTTATCCTTTCTTTTTCTTGCTGAAATTTGGTGACTTTTCCTCATCTAGGGTCATGAACTGGTGTGTAAAATCTGGACACTTTGATGTGTAGTGGAATGTCTGTGCAGAGTTTGTATACAAAGATGATGTTGCGGGTCATTTTGACCCAGACGCTTTAATGTGGGAAAATAGTTGTTCAGATCCAAAAAAACATGTCTCTGGGACATTGTATTTTGATTGCCTCTGAGACCCAGAGCCAGGTGTGTGAGGAGAGGGAACTTTCTCACACTTGTCCTTGTCACTGTTCTCAGTTGCCAGTCCGATGCCTAGCGTACATCGGACTGGCAACTGATTATATCCGTCGCCTTTGAGTTTTTGCCCCGCACACATCGACAATCTGGCGAAAACGGGCAACTTCTGTAGCAGGCCAGTCTCGGGAATAACAGCGCGTACATCGACAGCAACTGGCCTCAACTACAGTGCGTTTTCTAGCAAACTGTAGAGGGCGTGCAATACACGCAATACACACATGTTGTTGGAGCGCTCTCCGGATCTGAGTACAACTATTTGCCGAAATGTAGAACACGGGCAACTGACTGAATCTGGAGATCGACTTTTTATCTCCAGTTGTAAGAGCGCTCACATCGACCGATTTCGGCAACTGATCATCTCCATCGTCTACTCTCAGTTGCCAAAAGCCGCCTTCAACTAGTTGTCTCCAGTTACTCAGTCGATGTACGCTAGGCTTTAGACAAACTCACCAAAAATGCGCTCCAGAAGAATGACATCTGAGGAGGCTTTATCACAGATTTTTAACTGGGATAATGATGTAGAGGAAGATATTTTAGAAACGGAGGATTTTTCAGAGGCAGAGGACAATGTTATTGCTGATCCAGATTGTCAATTTTCCTACGAGGAGGATTCAGAGGATGAATCTTTGGTCAAGGAAGAGGATGGGAGGAAGGAAGGTAGGAAGGAAAGAAGGGAGAAAGGAAGGAAGAGAAAAGAAGGGAATAGAGGAGGATGAACAGAGAGAAGGAAAACAGGATGAGAAAAAGGAAGGAGAAAGCATGGCAGGAGGAAAGAAGGAGGGAAGAATTGTCATTTTGACCCGAGAGGAAGACAAGAAGATTAGACTAAATAATTCTTAAATATAGCGCTGGAATTAAAAATGTATTGTATGTCACTTTTCTAAATATTTATATAACCTAAAATAGAGTTGTTATTGGTTTAAGCTGTTTTCTTGACTGTTTTGAGTGCATTTACACAGTACGGGTCAAAATGACCCACAACATAATCAATGTAATTTTTTTTCAACATAATACAAGGGTTAAAAAAGTTTAAATTATCCAATACATTTCGTTCCACTTCACGATTGTGTCCCACTTGTTGTTAATTCTTGACAAAAAATTTAATGTTTATATCTTTATGTTTGAAGCCTGAAATGTGGCGAAATGTTGAAAGTTTCAAGGGGGCCAAATACTTTCGCAAGGCACTGTAACTGTGTGCATACCATTTGTCAAGTCCTGGACCCATTGCATAACATTAAGACGAGCTTTTTAATACAATATGGCTTGCATCCCAACGACTGAATAAATCGGTTTGCTAATCAAAATTGGCATTTCACCAATTTGGTCACAGGCATTTTGTCAAACTTTATCTACCAAAAGACATGTTATACCTCATTTTATTGCTTAGAATCGGAAAAGATCACATGATGAATTACAATTCACACATCCATAATGGAAAATTGTAAAAAGTCTACAACAGGTTATGTCTGGACTAGGGCTGGGCGATATAAATGGTATAAGCGGTATGCGATATAAATTTGGCCCACGGTAGAGATTTTTGTTATACCGGCATATTGCGATAGGTCATTATGTCATCAATTGCGCAGGCTCTGACGCCAGCAGAAAGGACCAAAACAAACCGGCATTCAGCAGCATTAGCCTAGCACATTAGCCTAGCATTAGCCTAGCACTATTGGACACCACTGGAAACAACAAACAACAGCACGGCATTAACACCGTGTTTCTGTCTATGTATCGTTGTCACAGCGGCCCCAGCAGAGGTAAATACACACACAGAAATCACAGTTTAAGCGTCTACCTTTTGGCCAATCAGTGTCAAAGGGGCGTAGGCTCGAAGCGCCAGCGTGAGCCAAAATAGATCCATGCGTGTGCCGTGTCCGCAGCATCACAGCAGAAGTTTGCGAAAGTTAGCGTCAGATTCGGACCTCCGCGGTCAATATCTCACGAAAGCTACTTTGTTAAACAAAATTTATTGTGCCAAAATGATCATTTACATCAATTTTTCAAATCCAATGCGCTGTTTTAATGAACATAAATCCATTGAATCATCCAGTTCACTGCAAGCGCAGAGAAAAGCGCTTAGGGAGCGTCAACAAATGGCAAGACCACTTTGTAAACGAACAATAGCTTTTACTGAAGTCATGTACCTGCACAAAACTCTCAGACACTATAAATAATGACCATGTCTAACTCCTACAGACTTTGATTTCAACATTTGTGAGTTTTTGATATTCTAAATGAATGCACATGTTTTTCTTTTTAAAAATTGCTTTTACAGTGAACGGTATTTACTGTAACATACATAAATAATGTATGTTACAACATTTGTCTCTTTATTCGTCTCACTGAATAACTAAAAAAATATATATATTAGATTCTAATATATAAATAAGTAACAATCTTGACTATTTTATGCAAGAACCTGCTAGACCTATATTGAATTCACACCAAATTATACCGCAATATATACAGTCTACCGTCTGTGTCCCAAATTATACCGCAATATGAATTTTAGGCCATATCGCCCACCCCTAGTCTGGACAAATAGAAAAATAGATATATATATTTTTTTATATCATATAAGTGTGTCTGAGCCCCTCCGTGCACTTGCATGAGAGCCACACAAGCGAATTTGGCGCATCATGGGAGCTCGTCCCCTGTGCAGAACCGGGAGGACCAGACGATGCCCAAATATGGCCGAGTTCTGGTAATCTCTCGCCCCCTGGGTATGTCCCATGCGCTACTGAGAACAAGCCATTCATATGAATAGGACGCCATCTTGGATTGTCGAGGCTTGCACCGCACACACATCACAGCAATCATATGAACTAGTGTAATAACAGCCTTGCAGGTCTGTGAGACCCAGTTCCGCAAGGCCAAAAAGACTAGTCCGCAATCACGGCAGTCCATGGTGTGCAGTGTGAGCTAGAAATAAGTTTGCACTAGTTCAAAGCCATACTCCAAACCTGTGTGCAGCAGAAGCTTCTCCCTTGCTCTTGGACAGTATGAATAAATGCAGCCCAGGTAGACTTTTTCTTGTCTGAATGGGGCCTGCATGTGCAGTTCCACCGTGTGCCTTTTTGTAAATCTGTGAATCACATAATTTGCTCAGGCTGTTTTTTTTTAAATTTTGTGCAGAGCACAGATTCTGCGTACAGCACCTCACAAATGCACACAAGCACCGCTTAGAGGGTGCTCTCCTCAACTGAAGTACAGTGTTTAGTGCAAAATTTCAGGCTGATGCCACACAGATAGCTAAATCATTGCCAGTGGTACTGACATCCTTTGTAAAGGCTTATATAGACACTTAATAGTCACAATCCAACATGCAGCCGAAGCAACAGAAAAGTGAAGTGCAACACAATGCAGACTTAGACCTGCAGCAGCCAGTGCGTCACTGCAGTCACATTAATGAATGGCCGCAGCCTGCATTAAAGAGGCATGTTAGACATGAATGTCATTTGGTGCACTGGTGACCAAATGGGTGCACTCAGGAGTCTTGGCTCAGAGAAGTCTTGAAAGCGGGATTTATTCAGCTCATGGCTCTGCTCAGTCTACCCATTTTCACACTCTCAAAAGTAAGTAGTGTCGAGCTTCTGAAATGAGCAACGTTGGGCCTGGTTTAAACACAGGGCCATAGCGGGCTCAGTTTGCAGACTGGCAGGGCCTACCACATCTCCAACACAGACATTAGAGGAGTGTCACAAGACCCATGCAAACGACACAATATGCTGAAGAAAATTTGTGAGTTTTTGTACAAACTCATATGGACTTGAAAAGTTAGTTTCACTTTCAATTTGATGTGTAGAGACCATATACTGTAATTTTACATTCGTGTCTGTTTAGTTGATAAAGGGAAAAGATGGATGGCTTTAAAGCAGTAATTAGAGATGGGTATTGGTTTCACTGGGCTTCAGGCAAACACAAGTTCATATGATTTGGATTTAGCTCTCTAGAACAGAGATAAGGTTGTTGAGTTGATGGAAGTTTTACTGTAGGTAGTAGCTATGTCTATTGCAAACACCATCAAGTCACCTACGTCTTCCGGGGGGTGTATTTAAGCCATCTCCAGGACTGGGCGATATGGATAATCAGCTCTCCGTATGTAAAAGATCAAATGTGGAGCACAGAGCTGGTGTGCATCAACATGTTTTGCGGAGGTAACCGCCTACACCGTTCCGCGACACCCCGACGTTTTGCACAACTGGAGGCTTTTGAGAAGGAAATTTGCTGAGCACACACATGCTATGGGGATATTTCAGTTTCACACCAGCTCTATTCATACAGGAATGCGAAATGTCTCAGACACCGAGTAAAACTAAATCGACTAATATAGGTTGAACTGCAACTGAAGTTTCCTGTCTTACCATTATTATTACTATTGTCATTTTGTTCCATTGTTATTAGATAATTGTACTTATTTTTAAGTATTATGTGTGTTTTGTATAGTACTATCTTGATGAGTGTTGATGTCCGCCAGCTTGTTGTTCCCCTTGTGTGTCTAGTGTCTGGTCAGTTGTCATGTTCAGTTGTTAAACCTTTGATTTTTGTCTCATTTATTTGTTATTGTTGATATAATTACATCTTGGATTTGCAGGCTAATTAAAAAGCCTGCAAAGAAAAATGTTTGTGTTTCCTGCTTCACCATCTGTCCCTTACAAACACACGAACCTACAGTGAGGCTTATGTTTCATACCAGTATTCTTTACTCACAAGAGTATTCTTATAAAGTCCGTACTTCTGGACTTCTAAATTAAACTGGAGGTGGTTTACGAACTGGACAGAAGAAACATTTTTTAAAATAGATTGGTTACTGAATATCCAAACTGTCCTTCCGTGTCCAATCTATTTTAAAGAATGTTTCTTCTGTCCAGTTCGTAAACCACCTCCAGTTTAACTTAGAAGTCCAGTTTAAATTAGTTTGAAGGTCTGAATCAATCCAGCGAGGAAAAAATATGCCATTTAAATTGTCTATTGTTTGCCAGTCAGGGCCAAACTATAAAAAAATAAATAAAATAAAAAGATTTAATGTTATAAGTTTATAAATAAGATTACCTTTATACGTCCCATCCCGCCATTTTTATTAGTGCTTTAAAGCTGCACTAACTGACTTTGGGATTTTGAAGCCGCGGACTCGCTGGCCTCGCTCTTTCTGCTCCCCTCCCCGCACCCACGAAGCTATCGCCCCCCACACACACTCACTGTTGGGACGGAGCTAGTGTCTCCCAATATGGATAATACATGGATATGGATTTGCACGTGGATGGCGTGACCATAAAACGATAGAACCGGGAAGCGCGGAGGAATGGGACTTTCTTTTGGATGGATGTTTTGCTGTGTAAGCAGTACCCGGTGACGAAGACACAAAGTTTCAGGTTAGCTCCTCGGCTTGTTGTGCTAACTCAGCTGTCTATGCTAACGGACCTGTGGATTTCTCACGAAAGTGGGGGCTAGTGGTCCGTTGTGATTGGTCACAATCTGCGACCCGAAACACATTCTCTTCCTTGTTTCATCAAAACTCGATCTAAAATATAATGTCACGCCAGCACAAATCTGCGCTAATTATTCTTCAAAAGGACGTATATCCCAATGCACTACATGGACATGGATAGCATTTTCGTAATGAATACGAAAATAAAGTCAGTTAGTGCAGCTTTAATGTAGAATTAGCAAAGTAATAGCATCAGAGATAACATCAGTCTGGTGAGTTATGACACAATGAAAATAATATGTTTTTATGGAGACAGATGGATTGAAATAAATTGCTGAGTTGGCCACACGTGACGGGACATCTGTCTGACTTCAGGTTGTGTCAGTGTGGTTAACAGGGCAGGCCAGCTGAGGCAGAGGCGCATACATCATTAGCATTCATCACATCATCACAAACAGGTGCAGCAAAGACACAAACACAGACGAATCACATGCTACGCGACAGGTAGAAGGATGTTCAACTGAGAATAGGCATTAAATACGGTTTGCTATTGTTTTGACCATCTAAAAGCAAACCTTCATCTAAAATAACAAATACCAGATTGTCAGGTGAGCGGGTGACAGGCAATTTGAAGCAATGGCGACATTATCCATGATTTTGATTTTGCAATCATGGATTTGTGAAACCCCTTGAACTCCAATCACAGATGCTTTGTGATATGCAATAGTTCAGGGTGTACGAGTGTGTTTTTGAGTGTGACTGTGGAAAAACAGATGGAATATGAATTGTATTCAATAGGGGTGGGAACCTAAGGGTACGATACACGATAAAAAGCTCACGATAACGATATTATCACGATAACGATATTATCACGATAACGATATTATCACGATAACGATATTATCACGATAACGATATTATCACGATATGACGATTATCGATATATTGGTCAGAAATATACAATATGCCAATTTATGGCGTAAATAAAAGAGAAAATACACTTTATTTCATGATAAATGGAATGGAGATGCGTAATGTAGTCATATATTAAGTATTGATACCAATTTAAAAAAATAATTAAAAAAAAAAGTGTTATTGTTGTGTTGCGGGTCAGCTTCCGCCACATATGCTTGTTTCCTTTCTGATGCGCGCTCCCCCACTTGACGCTCTCCTCCGCTGTACCTGTGGCATGTCATAGCTGCGGGCTAGCGTTACAAAGTTGCACAACTTTGTTATCGGAGCGTTCTTCCCTCTATCATAAAGACTCCACCCTTTCATGTGGGCGCGTGTGGAGTAGCGTCAAAGCCCACGCAATTCAAGGTCCGGTTTTTGTATTGACCTGTTTCCACACCTCATCCTGATACCTCCCTTTACCTGCCATGGACTCCTGGTAGGATAAGAGATTTGTTTTCTTCCTTACGTCCATTGGACAATTGTGGACTATATCGTGGACTATCGTGTTTTTTTCCCCTCCCTTTGCATGGGAGCACGGACTCTAACACAGAGCGTGTGTAACGTGTGAACATTATCGTTATTAGTGAGGTTGTGGCTGTCAGTATTATTTTGCTGTACAAATTTGTGTTGATTATTTACTTTCTCCTTTTTAATAAAATACCAAACTAAAAACTCAATCATTTGTTTTGTATCGCTCATTCTACACCTCACAACCCAGGCTCCTTCCCGAACCAGTCTTTTGAATAGTACTCAGAGAGTTAAATCGCAGTCACATCTGGCCTAAACGACCTGTTGTTACAATATCGATAATCGAATCGCGGGAGAAAGTTTCGCGACATATCAAAAAATTGATATATCGTCACACCCCTAGTATTCAAACAAATTAATCCAATGGAGAGAGTTTGTGAACAGCAGATTTGAGAGCTTGCCGGTATTAGATAGGTCTTGGATTGACATGTTTGCAATGGCATCACAATGGATAGGGATAACCATGATGAAGGTCTCAGACACATTCGTCCAGTTAGACAAAAGTCTCACATATGATCAATGCTCCCTCGAAATTTGAGAGTATGAAAACACCATCAGGGCAGTCAGACACATCTGCACAACTGGGCCCTGGCATATGCAAAACTCTACAGAAAAACATATGTAAGCAAAGCAAATAATGATCCAAAATAGTGCAGCATGCTGGACTGTGCATGCTGAGCCTCCTACAACTTGAATGGTCACTAAAAATCCTTAATATCAGCCTTATTAAAAACTTCCCAACGCAGTTTTGTCACTTTGCATTTATGGTTATGTAAAGTTAGCACTACTACAACCAGACATAGTCTAGTGAGCTCCAGGCTTTTTTGATATCTTGGATCAACAAGGCTTGGGCAGACCTCTGTCCTAACACCATAAATGTTACATAAGTCAGTTCCATATTGACTGATAAAATAGAAACCCTGTGTGTGCAATGTGAATATATAATTTCTGAATAAGTGTAAAATATATATAGTGTTAGAGAAGATCAAATGTTGCACTGAGCCTATGAAGGTGACAAAATTATAGTGCGTGTTGTTCCTAAATGAAAACATCATGATAGGTCAAGGCAGCTTTGATGGGAATCCCCACTAGGATTTGAGTGTGTGCAGAGGCAGCAGGGGCACTGGACTATTTATAGATACCGCTGGTCGGAGTTTGACTTTATTGTCGGTGACTATGAGGACAGTTTTTCTCCTTCCTTCCTCTCCCTTCTGCACTGCTGCGGTGCTGTGCCAGAGACACTCAAGAGCAGCAGAGTTCAGTGATGGAGGCAAATCCAAAATAAAAATACTTTACACAATACAACATGCACGTCTTTGTCAGCAACACCAATCATCTGAAAACCAAATCAAATAATTGCCAATAAATACTTACAGACCAGAATTACTTCTTTAACACACCATAAAAAGGCAAAAAAAAAAAAAAAAGTTAAGCAAAAATCCATCCATCCATCCATTTTCTTCCGCTTTATCCGTTGCCGGGTCGCGGGGGCAGCAGTCTAAGCAGAGACGCCCAGACTTCCCTATCCACACACACTTCCTCCAGCTCGTCCGGGGGGACCCCAAGGCGTTCCCAGGCCAGCTGAGAGACATAGTCCCTCCAGCGTGTCCTAGGTCTTCCGCGGGGCCTCCTCCCGGTGGGACGTGCCCGGAACACCTCCCCAGGGAGGCGTCAGGGAGGCATGCTTATGCCCGAGCCAGTTGAGGTGGCTCGGGCATAAGCAAAAATCTTAGTTTAAAAAATCTAAACTGGCTAGTATTTATTATCATTAATTTATTATAAAGGGACTTTGAGAATTGTTACAAACTATCCATAATATAAAAGCACACCATTTATGCACGAAACAACATATTGTTGTAACTTTACAAAAAAATCCAGATACTGAAAACAAAAAAATGTGTTTATATTAATTGTTTCTAAGACCAAAATCTTGGTCCTAGAACATCACAGTCTCTAACAATTAGAGGGTGTAAGTAATGAGCATTATTGAACATGTTCAATATTACTGGGTGGTACTCCACAGGCATCCCCCAGCCATTGGCGATCTTTCCTGACCTGTGCATTACTGATGAATGCTTTGGTGGAGAGTGTCTGTTGGATAATGACAGTTCAGATAGTGTTTCTGTCCATTCTGCTGTAATCCAACACTCACTAATGATTCTCAATATTACACTAGGCCTGAAGCACATTCACCAGAGGTCTATTGTGCAACAGTCTGTTCACACAACTGCTTTTTCTGTACCAGGGTGAAAGTGTGGGAGGAAGCGCACGCAAATAGGATGCTACTTGTATCCTTTTAACCCGAGAAAAAAAGATATTAATTGCAAGCTTTCCACCACATTCACAAACAATACACACTGTCAAAAGGACTTTGTGGCGCTACCAAGGCAACCAAAACACAAGAGCTAAATATAGTCTCAGACGGAAGCTCAATGCGAAGCTCCCTCACATAGAGAATATCCAAGTTACAGGAACTTGAAAATGACAGCCATGAGACAATACCAGGGCTTCAAAGTGCAGATAATATGGACCTGTACACTGGGTACACAAGGTTTACCTGCTAACTCGTTGAAGCCAAGGGAAGTGTTTGTGGACAAAGTTTTTATTCTCCTCAACTGGCTTAATTCAATATATAAATATGTTCAAACAGTGGGTTTCTTTTGCACGCCGCCTCCACAGAGTGCCCCTCCCGCCTGTGTAGTCTGCTTGGAGAGGGAGTTGCGTGCAGCTACTGTTGTTTTTGTAGCATGAGTGAACTCCTAACAGACACACTCAAGGACATGGAGGCGATCAACAATAACACTGACACCGGGTCAGGGCTTTTCCAAGTTGAGCAAAGTCGAGCCAAGTGGATGCTACACTCAATGGGCGGTGTATTGAGGTTGCCTTAACGGGACAGCTGATCGAGTAAACAAAGCGATTTATCACCGGATTTATGAATTTATGATTTTAATGTACACTCTAAATCAGGGGTCTCAAACTCAATTTATCTAGGGGTCGCATGGAGCAGAGTCTGGGTGAAGCTGGGCCGCATTAAGGGGTATATTTATGATGCATATGCAAAATAAATAAACATCAGAGCAAATGGATCTATCTCTGCATATGCATACTAAACACACATTTATAAATATATAATGTGTCACTACATTTCAAACTGTGCCATCTTCTCATTCTTTAAGCATGAATTAAAACAAAACTGGCCAAAAAAGGCGACAGTGGCTCAGTTGGTAGAGCAATGGCCTTTGGGCCTGAGGGTTGTGGGTTCTTGGTGGGCTCGAACCCACCAAGAACCCACTTCACGACTCCCACTGATGTCTGCTGTTGTTGTGTCCTTGGGCAAGACACTTAACCCCAATTTGCCTGAAACCCCTGCTGAAAGATCAATGCTATAACGTCACTGACAGAGCAGCCATCCTCCTGTTGACTGACCACCTGCAGGAGGATCAGTGAAGGGCTGGTGCACTCTGAACTGGGTGCAGCTCTGACTGCCACCTCCCCAACCCAGAAATGGATTAAGGGGAAGAAAATGGATCTATGAATGGATGGATGGAAAAAGCAAAAGGCTTTGTATTGTAGACTCGGTCAAATAATGTTCAGTGTTCCCCATTCCAGGCAAACTCCTGTTACTTACGTGGCAATAAAAATGATTCTGATTCTGATTCTGAAAAAGGGCAAGGTGGCATTTGAAGGGCACTGGCATGCAGAAACTTCTGAAAATAGGGGCATATACCAGATATCTTTAGTCACTGAATTGCAATTAAATCAAAATTTAAATATTTTTGAAACTGGAGTAATATACATAGAATTAAAAAAAAGACTAACATCTAAGATGTAGAGCCAATCATAAAAAATGTAATATTCAGGGAAGAAGTGGCTGACGGACTTTGATGCTAGTGAGTTTAAGCTTGCAGCCTTGCGTAAAGCTGCTTTGTCTCCTCTACAAGTGCAGCTCAAAGAGGACGCAGGCCTCTGTGTCCAGAGACCCTCTGATAAAGCCACCCTGCTATAACCTGTAATGAGGATCACTGACAACAAAGTTTATGGTAAAATAAATGGTGTGGTTGTTTTGTTGATAAAATTAGCTTGAAAATGATTTATAACAGTCCACATTTGCACAGACTCACTTGCCCCAATTAGGCAGTGACACTGCGGAGACGCTGCAAAGCAATTAGCAAAGACGACCAGGCTCTTTATTTGAAGTGCACAGCGTCTACACAACAACAGAAAATGATCTAGTTCTAGCTCCCAGCCAGTAGGGGGCAGTGCAACTTTACAATTTGATACGCACGACCCCCACCAGTAATCACTTCCTCTACAACATCCTCCTCAGGCCACCGCAAAGCCGGGAAAGAATGCATCAACACCATTCTGCATTTAACAGTAGCTGCAAAAAACTAAAACCTGTGTTGCGTGGTTTCGTTTGGAAGGACAAATTAGTAGAATTGCTCCTCTGTGTAACCCTTGAAGCATACGTAGCATTAGTTGATCCGTCGCCATTGTTGTTTAAATTTGTTTTCAGGTACTGCACTTGTCCAAATGTACGTGCAGGGAAGTGGGGAGGTCATTGTAGCCCGAGAGTTCACACTTTTTTCTTCACACTGATGTGAAACAGCCCCCCGCAGACCAGCACATCTCAAATATGAAAGAGGACATTCAAAGAGTTCCATAATACAACCTATTGACCTTCTTATAGACTGGTCACAAGGTCGACCAGCTCTGTATGAAGCTGGTTGATGGAATGGACAAACTGCTCGAGTTTGCTTGCTCAGACAAAAATAGTACTTCCATCAAACTCAGAGTTTCAGCAATCGGACGCCATGCCTTCACTTTTCTTACAGTATCTTTGTAAATTGCATTACACTTACACCTAATATAGTACACTATGAACTTCTCTTTTGATTTAAAGAGACGTGATCTGATGCGCACTCGCCGTGTCATCCCTGATGTTTTCCACAGGGGTAGGGGCAAAAAGGTTTCCTTTCTCTGTGTATTTTTTAACACCTCCTTTTTCTCGTCTTCCCCATGGGCCGGCTCATGACGCGTTGACACGTAAAAACTGACTACATGCAAAACAAACACGGCCACACACTTTGATCTGTCCCCGGTCCCCGTCTGGATTGTTCAAATAATTATGATAACCCAATTCTTTGTAGCAGATTTCCTCAGTGAGAATAATGAGTAATAAAAAAATAAAAAAATAAAATGAAAACTTTATTGCTATTATCCTTGTATGGGAAAATTTAAAAAAAGATAAAAGCAGTGGCATGTAGCGATCACAGATCAACTGTAACTGTCCTCATACTGGTATCACTTTTGGAAAAAGTGGTATTGATGCTACCCTAAACGAACCAACCAGATAACGACGCTGCCCTCATGCTTCTCGGTTCCAAAGGCTCAGCGGAAAAAGACCCTCAAACAGATCAAGCAGGAAAAGCACAGCACAGTCCTGTTGTAATAGGGGACACTACATCAGTACTTAGAAAATAACAGGCAGCCACTGTGATCATAATCTTGTTTCATTTGGACTCAAGTGGATGGTGTCCATCCAGTATGAAGGGGCAACAACACAGTTTAGTCAACAGAATATAATTGATGCAGGTAGTGAACAACTATAGTAGGGCTGCATGATTAAACAATTCGCAAATTAATTAATATTTTGCAAACAAAAAAGGGACTAAAGAAGTGAAAAATCTCTTGAATTTGGAAAAAAAATCCTTGAGTATATTTTGAGGATATGTCAAAGTAAGAAACAAGTATGTTTTGGCTTGTCATGCAGAAGAATTCCAAATTAAATTTCAAAAATTTCATCATAATCTATACAAAACTGTCAAAACGTGTTGCGCAACTCAGGTCTGATAAGAAGATTGTGGGCGATTTTAAAAGCGTTTGAATATTTCATTGATGCCAGCACCACTATAGTCACAATTAATGGACAGAACGCTAACAAACAAATCACTATCCCCGTGAGAATGTATGCATCATGGTCAGATTTAAAGATCTGTATCATTGGTCATCATTTACTGTGTGCACAAAGTGGAATTTCACAAGGATATAGTACATAGTGTTGTATATCTGATCCGAGTCTTTCAAATCTGTAAATTTGGTTGTGTCTCATATCATGTATGGACTTTTTGAATATGAGAGAGAAAAAGACACGCAGCAAGGGAGCTTTATGGACCTGTTTCAGTTTAACATTTACATAGAGATGGCCTTTCTGGGTTGTGGGCAACTGCACTTTAACAACACACCTTTGGAGGACATGGATGATGGTAGGTTTGACTGTAGGCAGCAGCTATGTGTATTACAACAACTACCCATAATCAGTAGGCATTTTCACACTGTGGACCCAAGTTTTTGGACCGTGCCCAAATTCAGAGTCAACCTGTGTCAATAGTATGAACTAGGGCTGTCAAACGATAACAAATTTTAATCAAGTTAATTACAGCTTAAAATTAATTAATCGTAGCCAATTGCATTTCAAACTATTGACAAAATGATGCCATTTCTGTGAATGGTTGTTTGAATAGAAAGATACATGACAACATAGTGTACATATGGACTGTATTTGTTTCTAACAATAATAAATCCACATAAAATGGCATTAACATTAAGTCTTTCTGTAGTGACTCAGACCAAAACTATTGTTTGTTACAGATGAGGGTAACAAACGTTACGGCGGCGCCCTTCTCCGTGTGTTTGTTAGCTGCTCACAGGCTCTGGAGGTGGGAACCTCTGTTCAGTGCGGTCGCAGCTGCCCTGGGCCAGAACGCTGCAGGAGGATGCAGACTCGCGTTCAGTTCATTTCAGCAAACAACAGCAAGTGCCTCGCGGTCACGTGCGTTTTCTTTTGAAACTTTAATTCCCAGAGAGCTGCTCTGTCGCCATCTACACACGCATGTGTAATAGATCCATGGCATGTGTCCGCGGCATTCTGAGTGTTATTTTTGGGATGATTGGGCGGGTACGCGTCAATGCGTTAATTAATTTCTTTCAGTAATTGCGTAAAAAAATAATAACGAGCATTAACGCAATAATTTTGACAGCCCTAGTATGAACGTAGGCATGGTTTTAGGGCCTTGTTAAAATTCAGATGAAGGCTGCGCCATATCCATGTGAAGCCATACAAACGTATGAGGCATAATGATAAAAATGCCTAATAAATAATAATAATGATAATATAAATGTTGCCATTGCCTCAATATTAGGAAGGTGAAAATTTTATTTGGACAACATCCAATGGACTTAAACTTTGTGCATAGTATTAAATGGAATTTGTTTTTGGATTAGTTGTCTGTAATGGATACTGTTATGGCAAGTTGGTTAGCCTCAAGGACGCCAACTCACCCCCCGCTGTTCTATTCAATTAACCTGCAGGAAGGAACCGGTCTCCCCCCTGCACCGACAGACATGACGCAAATTACTATCTCACCTTTGCCCCTTTTGCATTTTGCATCTCTATCGGTCCGTATGTCTGTATCTCTATGTCCCTTTTACATTCTGCATGTCTATTGTCCCTTCTGTTTGCATCTCCATGGCACAAAGATTGTCTCTCACCAGGCAAGGCGCCCCGCCATCTGGATGCCTGTCTCAAACTGTGACCCCTCCCACCTTTTGTGGGCGTGACTGTCTTTCATGTGTTGCCTATGCAAACGGGGACCTGGGACTGGCCCCGGGAGAACTGATGTACGCTATTTTGTGTATGTGAGTTCTCCGCACGTGTGTTATAATAAACTTACGCTCCTGATTAAGACAAATACCTTTCCAGCTTTTTCCTTTATTGGGGTATGAAATTCCACAACAATTTGGCGTTGCTGACACGTTCTATGTCTGATTTTTTTTCCGGCGTGGAGACGATCGTGTGTTGTTTGGCCGACCTGGGATTTACTACAAAAAACCAGCCTCCCTACCTCACTTAGCGTTTGACGAGAAGACGGGAGGGACACCGCTCGCCTCGCGCAGGAAAAACTATTCGACTAGAGGACCATAAAAGAACCTGATTTGGTGAGTTTTGTCTTTTCATTTGCGTAACAAGCCCAGGGCAGCGCTTAAGTGTACACGGGTATTTGATTTATTTACGTATTTTTGGGGTATTTCATTCATTGCCACAGCGTAGACTGTGTGCGGGTAATCCTAGCGGCTGCGCGTTAGTATTGCTCTGTAAGCAAGCCTGAACTCTTTGTGCCTTCAGCCAGGCCCGGTCCGTTTCAAAAACGCGCGCCCGTTAGGTGTATTGAACTAACGGGGGGGAACGGATCGCTCCAAAGTGAGGAAGAGCAGGGAGAGACTAAGCGAGGCTAGGCCCATTGTTCTGTACGTGAAAATGGGGAAAAATCAATCTAGAGATGCCACACCGAGGGGAATGTTAACGTCCCCCGTAACAATGGCAATGGAAAAACGGTTCGGATCTAAAGCAATGGAGTGCCTGCCTATATGGTGCAGTTCATTCGGCTTTCCCGATGGAGGTTCTATGTCTTTGAATCAATTACGCATCTTGCGTGAAAATTTAGAAGAAGAAAGGGAAAAAATACTTGGTTTTAAGAAAATTACAGCAGAAGACGTTAGGGCTATACTGAAACACCAGACCTGTCTTGCCATGTGGGAGGATTTAGCTACAGAACGGGACCGCAAAAAGACGAATAAAGCCATAGCTGCTCCGCCTTCCACAGAAGGGGGGGACACACAGGCGGACACACAGGCGGACACACATCCCACACACCCCCCACCCTACCGCCCTTTCTCACCTACTAACCCTTTCACAGAAGGAGCAGAACTCCATGCTAAGTACGCGCCCAAGCAAAGCGCTGTGTTAAAAAATTTGCAGACTACTGTTGTGCCCTCTCTCTCTCTCTACCCAGATTTGTCCACGCTTTCCTCCGTGGCCCCGCTGTATGAAACCGGCCCCTGTCCTACGCCTGAAACACCGCCGCGCCAGAGCCAACCACGTCAGTGCCTCACAAAGCCTCTCGCACTTGCTGACGCCCCACAGGAAGTGGGCCCCGCGCCGGCAGCAGCAGAAGGAGAAGCGCCGGAAGCAGAACCGCGATGGAGCAGGGAAACGCTCCGGCGGGAACCGAGGCCCACAAATCACTTCGTCGCCACTTTCCCCATGATAGAGATGGTGGGCCGAGAAGGACCGGCGCTGGTCTTCAGACCCTGGGGGCCGAGCGAGTTTTTATCCGCTTCGCAACTGCTGTCTACACGGCCAGAGACAAACTGCTCAAAATTCAGCGAAGACCTGCTCGCTTTCTGTCGCGAATACAAGCCCTCAGGAGCGGAGTGCGCTCGGGTTCTCGTTTACAAGATGTCGCCTGCGGACTTTGGGAAATTTAAGCCATATTTGCCAGAGCCAGGACTACGGGCTAAAGAGATTGTGGAGTCAGACTCCGGAGCATATTTGACTGCCATAAAGAAAATGTGTGACGGGCTGGCAGCAGTTTTTCCACGCAAATATGACCTAACCATCCTGTCTAAATGCAAGCAGGAAAAAGGCGAAAGGGTCGAGGAGTACTATAGCCGCCTGTTGTCTGTGTTCAATGAACACTCTGGTGTACCCCCGAAGCTCCCAGGTGCAACGGACGGGGAGGAGAAGGACAATCCCGTTTACAACGGTTATTTATGCTCCAGATTTGTCGAAGGACTGTTACCAGAGGTGGCTTTAAAGGTGCGGGACTCGTATGTCGCATTTGATGACGGACCACAGATAAAGGAACTACTTATGCACGCCAAACATGCAATTTTTTGTTTGGAAGCATTGAAAAGTCAGGCTACACTGCTGTCGGTCCAAGCCCCTAATTCCTTAAACCCCAATGACATTTCCAAAAAGGACAAAAAGGGATGGGAGAAAAACAACGGAACGAGGATAGAATGCTGGAACTGTGGAAAAGTTGGCCACAGGGCAAGACAGTGTCGCAGTCCGCGGCAGAGCGGCCAGCAGCAGTGGCAGCCGCGGCAGGGCGGCCAGCAGCAGGGCGGCCAGCAGCAGTGGCAGCCGCAGCAGAGCGGCCAGTGGCAGCCGCGGCAGGGCGGCCAGCAGCAGTGGCAGCAGAATCAGAACGTCCCGCAGGAGTGGCAACAAAACCACAACCGAGAGCCGGACCAGTACCAGCAGCAACACCATTGGCACCAGGCACAACAGAGTCAATACGGACAACAGCACCGCTATGAAGGCTCACAACACGGCAACCACCAGATGCGCCACGAGGCGGACTGACTAGGCGGGGACAGACAGCGGGCTGGCGGTGAACACAGGGGAGCCACGAAGGAAACCGTACGGAAGACTCATCTACCGGGTAACGCACACATACACGTCACCGAAGCGATCACTCATCTTTCACGTAAGTTTGAACCAACTGAAATCGGCACGTACACATTTTTTGAGAAAATTCATGCTAAATTTCCGGAACATACGCTAACAATCTGTGGCGAAAAAGTTACTTTTCTAGTTGATTCCGGGGCAACAAATTCTGTGCTAAAAAGTGACAGCCTTTCTGTCTCCCCTAAAATGAGTGGCCGTTTCACATTCTCATTAGCAGCGTCGGGAGAGACGACTAAAGAGCAATTTACGTCACCGCTAATGTGTTTTGATTCTCAGGGCAACCAGCTTAAACATTCGTTTCTATATTCCCCATTGTGCCCGGTTAATCTACTAGGCCGAGACCTTATGTGCAGACTCAATTTAAATCTGCTCTCAACACCAAGCGGCCTACGGGTAGTACACGCTAGCGACCTAGCAAATGCTCCATGTTTCACCGGCATGCACAAGGAGGCACCGGTCCCAAAAGTTAACTACCACTGGAAATTGACACCAAACCCTGAGATTGCTAAGTTATTAGCCACAACAGTGGATAGAGTTAAGCCCGCACAAAATTTGGAGGTCAACCACGCGACCGACCTTAGGTCGGTCGCGTTAGGTCACCTAAGCTGCTCTCTCCGGTCGTTCCCAGACAATAACTTGGAGTTTGAAAACTCATGGCTTCAGTGTAGCGAAGATAGGCTACAAACGGAGTATGTTTATTGGGATAGGCACTACTCTATGGTATCTGTGTTACTTAATGAGCAACAAAAACATTTTATCGACCCACTATGCCCCGCTTTGCACATAGCTTTGTCCAAACCCACGACTGCAGCGTGGAGTGAGGCCTCTGTCCTTATTGATAAGTGTAGCAATGCTGGGGACTGGACACAGGTCCAAGATGAGGACACGTGGTTCTCTGAAAATGCTAACGCATGGAGAAGCCCTTTTTAAGTCTTCTCTCGCAGCAAGCCGACATGTGTGTTTTGATCATGACAGCATGACTTCAGTCCCACGGGGGACAGAGCTCATGCTGTCAGCAGCGGATGCAGAGGCCACGCCTGCACTTCGCGCGGTCCCAGAGGGACTTTGGGCAAAAGGTCCAACCGACGTGGGCCTCATAAAAATTGCGAGCCGGTTATAATTGTGCCTAAATCTGATTTCCGTCCGTGCAGGAAGCAGTATCCTTTGCGTGAGGAGGCTATCAAGGGAATTACACCAGTCTTCGAAGCGCTACGGGAGAATGGTGTAGTCGTCCCTTGCAAGTCCGGGGGTGTTTGCAGCCCTATCCTCCCAGTAAAAAAACACACTGAACCAGGAGCGCCTGAAAAATGGCGGTTTACGAATGATCTTAAAGCTGTAAATGATGCTGTGGCTCCCATGGTGGCAGTGGTACCAAATCCATACACAATCCTGAGTCAGGTTCCGCCTGAGGCAAAATTTTTCTCTGTTGTTGATTTGGCTAATGCGTTTTTCTCTGTTCCAGTGCACAGAGATTCCCAATTCTGGTTCGCGTTTTCGTTTGATGGGCGCATATATAATTTCACCCGCCTCTGCCAGGGTTTCCGCGATGCACCCACAATATTCAATGCGGCCTTACGTGAATCCTTGGCCCCGTTGGTTCTGTCGCCAGGCACGGCGCTCCTCCAGTACGTCGACGACCTCTTACTCTGTGCTTTGGACGAGAAAACATGCGAAACCGACACTGTGACCTTACTTAAGCATCTGCATGCAGAAGGTCACAAAGCTAGTTTGTCCAAATTACAGTTTGTGAAGAAGGAAGTTGTCTTCCTTGGCCACGTGATTTCTGAACACGGCAAAAGCCTTTCCACCAACAGAGTGGCGGCAATCCAAAACCTTCCGAAACCCCAGACAAAAAAACAATTAATGTCATTCTTAGGGATGTGCTCCTACTGTCGACAGTTTATTCCCAACTATTCAGTATTGGAAACTCCGCTCGGTGCACTCATACATGGGAAGGGTCTGCGCACATGTGACAGGATCACATGGACCCCAGAAGCTGAAAAATCTTTCTGTGATCTGAAAATTGCCCTACAAAGCCCGCCCACACTAGGTCTCCCTGACCCAACCCGGCCATTCACTCAGACTGTGGATGAGCGGTGTGGGTGCATGGTGTCGGTACTTTTGCAGTCTCACGGAGGGCCACTGAGACCCACTGCTTACTTCTCAGCAAAACTCGATCCCGTGGCAGCAGGGTTGCCTCGCTGCCTGCGAGCTGTGGCTGCCGCTGAGAAAGCGGTCCTAGCATCACGTGACCTTGTGGGATACACTGAACTAACTTTGCTTGTGCCCCATGCTGTTTCCCTGATCCTGCTAGAGCAGAAAACCTCTCACCTTTCTGCGGCTCGTTGGCTGAAATACAACACGGTGCTCCTTGAACTCCCCAATGTCACGGTGAAAAGATGCACACAGCTGAACCCCTCTTCACTGCTGCCCACGCCAGAGGAAGGGGAGGCACACTGCTGTATCGCCACAATAGAACAGATATGCACTCCCAGGCCAGACCTGAAAGAGGTGCCTCTGACTAATCCTGACTTGATTTTCTATACAGATGGATCCGCGTCACGTGACAACACTGGGAAGAACCGAGTCGGCTATGCTGTGTGTTCTGATTTTGATACTGTAGACTCTGGTAGTTTGCCCCACCACCATTCAGCACAAACCGCTGAACTGGTCGCGCTCACCAGGGCTTGTGAGCTGGCAGCGGGCAAAACTGTTAACATATTCTGTGATACGCGTTATGGTTTCTCTGTGGTGCACGACTGGGGGGCACTGTGGAAACACCGCAATTTCATGAAATCTGATGGTAAACCAATTCTTAATTCCACACAGGTTGAACATCTGCTGAAAGCTGTAATGTTGCCCTTAGAGATCGCTGTATGCAAATGCCAGGCCCACACTAATGCCACTGACCCCATCTCTGCAGGGAATCGGCGCGCGGACAAGGCAGCGAAGGCAGCGGCATACTCACCTCTGCCCACACACACACACTACCTCACTCAAGACGTTGATATTTTCTCCTCTCTGTCAGCAATGCAGGCACTGGCTACTCCAGCAGAGACGGTGCTGTGGGAGGGAAATGGGGCTCAACGACGGCATGGTGTGTGGCTGGGACCAGACCTCAAACCGTGCTTACCACGGCATTTCTTCAGACATTTTGCGATTTTAGCACATGGTCGAGACCATGCCTCAAAAGGAGGGATGTGTAACTTAATTACACAAAATTGGTATACGAAGGGGTTTACGGCATTTGCACAGAGATTCTGCCAAACATGCGCTATCTGCCTCGCGCACAACCCGGGTAAGTCCCAAATTATCCAACAGGCTGCCCATCCTCCGCCCCTGCGCCCATTTCAACATGTCCAAATGGACTTTGTTGAACTCACACCATGCCAAGGTAAGAAATACTGTCTGGTTCTGGTGGATCTCTGGTCCAAATGGACTGAAGTATTTGCATGCAAACACGCCACGAGCAACGCGGTGGTGAAAGCTCTGCTCACAGAAATTGTGCCACGATGGGGTGTCCCGGAAAAAATCTCTAGTGACAATGGCAGTCACTTTGTAGCAAAAGTCATTGAGGAAGTAGGTGAATTTCTGGGCATTGATATACGTAAACACTGCAGTTACGCCCCCTGGAGCGGAGGCGCGTGCGAGCGAGAGAATGGCACTCTGAAAAACAAACTTGTTAAAATCTGCGAACAGACAGACCTGTCTTGGATCAAAGCTCTGCCGCTAGCCCTCATGTACATGCGCATGAGAGTCAGGTCAAGGTCAAACCTAAGCCCATTCGAAATCCTCTTTGCCAGACCGCCCAACTTGGGCGCGGGACCCCCGACCAGAGATTTGCCAAGCACCTCTTTGTGTGATGACAACATGCTGTCCTATTGTAAGGAAATTAATGCACTTTTGTCCTCTATTTCTGCCCAGGTCAGGAGCGCCCTGCCACAGGCTGCGCAGGCGGCTCTGCACAAGATCAAGCCAGGCGACTGGGTCCTGGTGAAGGAAACGAGACGAAAACATTGGCGGTCCAAGCGCTGGCTGGGCCCATTCCTCGTCCTCCTGGTGACGGACACTGCCGTTAAGATCGCGGAGAGGACAACTTGGATCCACGCCAACCACTGTCGTGCGGTGCTGCCACTGAGGGCCATAGACGAGGACACCGAGGGTGGGGACGGACCAGGCCCATCCGCGGCTCCCTACGCTGAAGAGGTCGGCCGGCGTGCGACCACCGTCGGTGAAGCAGGCCAACAACAACACCCAGAGAATCCCAGCGTTCCCGAGGCGCAACCCCCGGAAGAACACATCGCCCCAACTCCCCTGCCTCCGAATCCCGAGGCGACCCCCCTTTGCCCAACTCCCCAGCCCCCGGACCCCAAGGCCACACCCCAAACCCCGAGCACTCTGCCCAACCGAGTGCTGAGGCCAAGGCTTCAACGCGATTAGAGTCTTGCCGCTCCAAGACCAAACATCGCCATGACCACTAACGCTCCACACACGCTCAGAGGGAGCGGTGCCACTGACAGCAAGACGGCACTACTCGTGAGCATTCCCGCGGAAAAGACTACTGAATGTAGTCCGGCTAAGACCGGCATGGGCCCTTGGACTATTATGCTGGCCACGCTGACAGTACTTTCCGTGCTGACCGTGTTTATTATGTTAGTATTGTCTTCTTCTGAAACTCAAAACCCTGTGATTCACGCCATGACACGCATTAAACGCAGCCTTGCTTCCGACGACACTGCTTGGTTGGAGGCCTTGAGTAAATCCTACAAACACTCTACAGTTTATTCACTCAACCTTTGGTATCAGTATGCAAAATACGTCGCAGATAGCCACAATAGATCCAATTGCTACGTATGCACCCACCTTCCTATAGCCGCCGCTAACCCCCACATAATCCCCTTACCGGTGCCAAATATTTCCAAAATCATCCCTCACACCCTGGTTTCAATGTCCGATCCCAGGGCTCCGACAATGTTTTTTGCGGTGCCCCCAAAACTCAAGCCCCTTGCCCAGGGAGAGCTGCGTCTCAAATCCGGCAGCCACCCGGGGGAAGAGCCAATCTTCGGCCCAGTGCACATCAAACCAGGCTCCAAATTTATATGCTACACCCACTCCTGGTCTCGGGCCAACACCAGTCTTACTCTCCCGAAAGAGCCCATTCATGTGGGAAATATCCCACTTGAGTTCTGCTCTATTGTATATAGCCCCTGCACATACATGGCCAACAGTAGCAAACTTAACGATTCCCAGGCAGCCCCGGGAAGCGTGTGTGCCCCGTACTATACGGTACCAGACATTTTAGGAACGCGGCCCGTAGAGTCTCACATGTATCTGTGCGGATATCGCATGTATGACTGTCTGCCCGCAAGATGGGAGGGACGCTGTGCGGCCGCCCTTCCTGCCGACCATTCGTACATCATCTCCACACTCCCTAAGGCCCAACACCGAGACAAGAGAGAACTCTACACACCACACGACCCCCTGTGGGGCACTAATGTACCCGATGACCACAAATTATGGACCACAGGTCAGAAAATAATGTTAGCATTATTCCCCAGCCTAGGTGTAGGTAAACTAATGCTAAGGACGGAGACCCTGAGCTATAGGTTCTCAGGTTTTGTCAATACCACAGTGGCCATACTTGAATCACAGAGAGTTGAACTTCACGACCTACGTGCCGTTGTTCTTCAGGACCGGTTGGTCCTGGACCACCTGACCGCGTCTGTGGGAGGCGTATGCACGATCATTGGGTCGTCCTGCTGTACATATATTCCGGCTAATGATGAGGACGGAGGTCTTATCCAACAGGGCATAGCCAATCTGACTAGACTCCGGGACGCCATGCAAGCGGACAATGTCACGGACACTCCTCACGGTCTGGACTGGCTCCTGTCC